>JAODAL010006012.1:0-137850 GCA_025379985.1 Phyllomedusa bahiana | reverse complement strand
AAAGGGGATGCAGCCCCTAATGGTATCCACTTGCTCTAAGAATCAAGCTGACAAAAAAAGAAGACCCCCACCTATCTTCTCTCCTGGAGACAAAGTATGGCTGTCTGCGAGATAAATTCGTCTCAAGATCCCCAGCTACAAACTGGGTCCCCGCTTCCTTGCACCATTCTAGGTGCTGAAACGCATCAACCCTGTGGCATATAAGCTTCGCCTTCCCCCCAAGATGCGGGTCCCGAACTCCTTCCATGTCTGTCTCCTAAAGCCAGTTGTCCTGAATCGTTTCTCCCGGAAGGCCATCTCCCTGACTTCTGAGGCTTATGCCACAAACATCTTCACCATAAAAGAAATCTTGGCCATGAAAACGATCAGGGGGAAACGACATATCCTCATTGACTGAAAGGGGTTCGGGCCTGAAGAAAGGTCCTGGGAGCCAGAAGAAAACATTCTGGATCGCACCCTGGTCCGCAAATTCCTCCAGGACCGAAAGTGGTGGGGGTTTAAGGGGAGGGGTACTGTCACAGGTGCCCCTGCAACCCTCTCTCCGGGTCGCAGGCGCATCCATACCCCACGGGCGGGCTGCGCCGCATCCCGCATGCTTGACCGCGGGCGCACCCGCTCTGGTGCTCAGCTTTCCCTGCACTTACCTAGCTGCACTCCTGTCTGTGGCTCTGCTTCCCGGTGCGTACGTCCCCGCCTCCTAGGGCGCGCGCACCGGCACTGTTAAAATTTATAGGGCCAGCGCACCGGTAAATTTCCTTGCCGTTCGCTGCCCCTATTTAAATCAGGCCTCTTTCTGTGGCCAGTGCCGGATCTTTAATGCCTTGTCCGTGATTTCTGTGTACCGTCTTGCTTCTGTCATTCGACCACGAACCTCTGTCGCCTGTCTTGACCTTACCGCCTGGCCCCGACTATGAATGACCTGCCTAACGATTCTGTACCACGCTCACCCTTGGCTGCCACCGCAAGCAAGTCACGCCAATGAAAGTGACCTGGTAGATTCCCACCGCAGCAAGTCCATCCCGCTTTGCGGCGGGTTCTGGTGAAAACCGGGTTCTACTTAGACTCCGCGCCCTGGTGTGGTTTACACCATTGCTTGCGGTGGTCCAGTGGATCCATTACCACTGTCCGTGACAAGTTTAGGGTTTAACTTACCATAGAAAAGTAATAGGCGTAATTATCTAAGGCAATGGTCAATCTGTTGCATTATGTGGCCACTAAAGGGTCTCACAGAGAAAATGTTTGCAATGTAAAAAAGGAATGGCAAAAATCCTGGCTTTACAGAGCCAGTATTTTTAATACAAGACAAAAAAGTTTTGTTGTCTCAGTAGCTATTTACTCAAACTGAGCAGTGGCTACAGTGCTTACAATAAACTGACATATTTATACCAAGAAATGTCAAAATCCATCAAGTAAATTTGAGTTTTGTAAGTCAAGGTGAGAGGCACTTGTAAGAAATGTCACAATGTGGGACTGAAATGATGCGTATCTAACAACCTGTACTTGTATAGGTAAGAACGAAATAAGAAGATGAAAATAGGCTGTACCCTGTAGGGAAAACATGACCTATTTGAACAGGTTGCCTTTAAAAAGCAATCTATTATTGTTACAATAATTCAATATAGTCCATTAAACAGCCTAGGGATAAATTCAAAAAAACTGAAAACCTAGCTTCAAGATCTGAGGTTAGATCTACTTATTTATCAAGTGAGTTACAGCAGTATTATATTATTACAGTGGTTAGGTTGTTGTTTTCACATCAGTTCAATTAAAGTAGTGTACTTGTTTTGTTACTAGCAATAAGACTAACAACGAAGGTCCACCATTACATTTTTAATAAAAACATAGAAGTGTACAGAACTGCTGTTTGGTTATTGATTTTCTGCTATTTATACACTATATATAACACGGATATGTTCCACCATGTTTTTTACACAGTGTAACAGGGTGAGGTTTCTTATTAAATGCTGAATAGAATGAACATCCAAACAGCTTTTATTCTAGTAGGTACTTTACAATTATGTCCTTTGCAAAATACAATAAATGCATTCAGAATTCTCCTCCAATTCACATATTTTCTAGTCCCCAATGCATCTCAAAAAGCTTATAGTACCCATATAAAGATTACTCAGACAATATTCAAGACCAGTGTTAGACTAGGTTCACGGCACTGCATTTTTTGGCACAGTTTTTGTGCAAAAAAAATCATGGTTGGATTTCCCATGTCCACGTAAAATGAGGGCTACAGGAATCCAATGGGAATCTGGCAGAAGATAGAACATGTTCTATCTTCTGCCGGACGGCTGTCGGATTTAGTAAACTACAGCACGTTTTTTTTTATTAGGTCTATACAGCAGTGGGTACAATCAGATTTTTGGTGGATTCTAAAAACAGGCAGTCCCTGGGTTACATACGGGTTAGGGACTGTAGGTTCGTTCTTAAGTTGAATTTGTATGCAAGTCGGAACCAATATATTTAGTACATGTATGGTGTATATGTATGGTGTATATGTATGGTGTATGTGTATGGTGTGTAATTATAGGCAGGTATATGTCCCCATAGCAGGTATAGGCAGGTATTTGTCCCCTCATAGACAGGTATATGTCCCCCATGGCAGGTATATGTCCCCCATGGCAGGTATTTGTCCCCCATAGGCAGGTATTTGTCCCCCATAGGCAGGTATTTGTCCCCCATAGGCAGGTATTTGCCCCCCATAGGCAGGTATAGGCAGGTATTTGTCCCTCATAGGCAGGAATAGGCAGGCTATAGGCAGGTATTTGTCCCTCATAGGCAGGTATAGGCAGGCTATAGACAGGTATTTGTCCCCTCATAGGCCGGTATAGGCAGGGCTTACTACAAAAAAAAAACAAATACAAATACTCACCTCACTCCCCCGGTGCTCCGAGGCTTACCTGTGGCTCTGTCTTCTCTCCGCTCTCCGTCTTCTGGCGCAGGCCGGTGATGTAATCATGCTGCGCAGGCAGCGTGATGACATTGCATGCTGCCCGCGCCGGAGACTCTGGAAGGTCGCATGTCTGCTTGCGGCCTTCCGGAGTTCTATTGCGGAGCAAGGAGGGACATAAGTCGGGGACTGCCTGTATTGATTTCACTGTAAATCCGATGAAAAACCCATGCTATGTAGACATAAGTCAGCACAACTAAGGACATAATGCTATAGGATACTGTATCTGTATTTGACCAGTAAAACCTGAGGTTTGTAACTCAATTTTAATTTTTTCCGGCAGTTTTCGGATTTGGGTTTCCAATGGTTTTTTGTCAGACAGTGTAGAGATCTATCTAACCAATAGCTATCTACAGTTGAAACCAGAAGTTTACATACACTATATAACAAGACACATATGCATATTTTTCTCACTATCTGACATGAAATCAGAATAAACCTTACCCGTTTTAGGTCAATTAGGATTATCAAAATTATTTATATTTGCCAAATGCCAGAATAAGAGACAGAGATAATTTTTTACAGCATTTTTTTTTACTTTCTGCAAAGTCAAAATTTTACATGCACTAAAATTAGTATGCCTTTAAACAATTTAGAACAGCTGATATGATCATGTCATGTCTTTAGAAGCTTTTGATAATTGTTTATTGGCAACATCTGAGTTAGAGACACATCTGTAAATGTATTTAAAAGCACACCAGAAATACACTTCTTCTGTGTATTACATCATGGCACGGTCTTAAGAAATCAGGCAAGATATGAGGAAGAGAATTGTGGACTTGCAAAAGTCTGGTTCATCCAGGGATTTAATTTCCTGAAGGTGCCTCGTTCATCTGTACAAACAATTATATGCAAGTACAAAGAAGATGGAAATGTCACGCCATCATACTGCTCAGGAAAGAGATGGGTTCTGTGTCTCAGAGATGAACGTGCTTTGGTCTGACATGTGCGTATCAACCCAAGAACAAAAGCAAAAGACCTTGTGAAGATGCTGCCGTAAGCTGGTAAGATTGTGTCATTGTCCAAAGTGAAACGAGTACTGTATCAACCTGGGCTGAAAGGCCACTTTTCTAGGACGAAGCCATTACTCCAAAAGAAACAGATAAAATACAGAATAATGTTTGCAAATGAACACAATAACAAAGATCTACATTTTTGAAGAAATGTACTGTGGTCTGACGAAACTAAAATTGAATTGTTTGGCCATAATGACCATCGTTGCGTTTGCAGGAAAAAGGGAGAAGCTTGGAAGCCTAAGAACAGCATCCCAACTGTGAAATACGGAGTGGGAGCATCATGTTGTGGGGTTGTTTTGCTGCAGGAGGGACTGGTGCACTTCACAAAACAGATGGCATCATGAGGAATGAAGATTATGTGGCAATACTGAAAAATAGTAAAAAAGCAACATCTCAAGACATCAGCCAGGAAGTTAAAGCTTGGGTGGAAATGGGTCTTCCATATGGACAATGACCCGAAGCATACTGCCAAACTGGTTACAAAGTGGCTTAAGGATAATCAAGTCAAAGTTTGGGAGTGGCCATCACGTTGATCTCAATCCTATTAAAAATTTATGGGCAAAGCTGAAAAGGCAGGTGCGAGCAAGGCGACCTACAAACATGGCTCAGTTACATCAGTTCTATGATGTAGAATGGGCCAAAATTCCCACCAACTACTGTGAGAAGCTTGTGGAAGGATATCCAAAAGTTTTGACCCAAGTCATACAGTTTAAGGGTAGTGATGAGCGATTACGTTGACTATTGTCATCGGGTCGATAGTCGATATCGGCAATTATCAATAAGATATCCGATAGTCGATAATAGATTATCGCCGATGACCATTAAAGTCTATGGGAGAGCAACAACACCTTCATTCTTACACCCAAACAGGGCTGGAGAAGCTGGAATTAACATCCACAACAGTCAAATGGATACATGCTACATCTTAGGCAACACACTTAGGTTATAAAAGCCACAGAAAAAAACTCACAGACCATTCACTATCCCTGTCTTGCACCACAGCATGACCCTTAAACCTGCATGACCCACAAATTAAAAAGTGCCAGAAGGCAGTATGATTTGAACCATCATTTTACTTGAACTGGACATTGAATATCCCTGTCCTGGAACGCAGCATGAGCCCCAAACCTGCATGACCCCAGATTAAAAAGTGCCGGAAAAAGGAGTCTTTCAACCACCATTTTAGTTGAACTGGACATTAACTATATCTGTCCTGTACCGCAGTATGACCATTAAACCTGTCTGACCCACAGATTAAAAAGTGCCGGGAAAAGGAGTCTTTGAACCACCATTTTAGTTGAACTGGACATTGACTATACCTGTCCTGGGCCACAGCATGAGCCCCAAACCTGCATGAGCCCCACATTTAAAAAGTGCCGGAAAAAGGAGTCTTTCAACCACCATTTTAGTTTCACTGGACATAGACTATACCTGTCCTGGGCCACAGCATGACCCCTAAACCTGTTTGACCCACAGATCACAAAGTGGCACTATGCTATTTTGTACAGTGACTCTCATTTAGTATATTTTTTGGTAACTGACATTTGTTTACAGAATTTATTTAGGGAAGTTTTATTTATAGTTTTACATTATTACCATTTTGCTTTTTTTCAAGTGTGATAACATACAACATACACCCCTCCCTGCAGTTTTTAAAGGTTTTTTTTTTACACGTGTAGATGTGTTAATTCGTCCGCACACCCATAAGTAATACAAATGTCCTAATCATCCCCAAAACACTTCTTAGTTGAGAAGACATTTGCCCTCCTGGCTTCTGAGACTGATTCAGCCAATCAATTCAATGGTTTCATTTTTCCTCCAAATCCTTCTTCATTGATTAGGGACAGTTTCCCCTGGAGATCAAATGATGTGACCGCATAGTGACTGCAGCCTCATAAAATTTTATGCATCTAATTCTGCAATTTGTGTCCAGCCCTGGACCCCTTTTTGACACTACTTAACAATCACAGAAATCACATTTTTCAATATCAGATTTTTTAGAGAAATTTGAAGCTCTCCTGATTGCCCCTAACGGTGAGAGCCAGTGCTGCCATCAGCCATCTGTTAACACGGAGGTCCAGCTGCCAGACTTACAGTGGGTGCGGTGAGAGACCAGGCTAGCGTCTGTCATCTATTAACACGCAGGTTCAGCAGCAAGGGCCGGAGTTACAGTGGGTGCGGTGAGAGCCCAGGCTGGCGTCCGTCATCTATTAACACGGTAAAAATGCCCTTATGACGCAGCAACGAAAACAGTCGTGCTGAAGCAGAGTGCAGAAGCGGAAGTGTGAGGTAAGACCTCCAGCCTTCCTCAGTACACAGTCAAGACCTGGGTAGCGCTTGCCCCTTTGTATGAGTGCAGACCAATTGAGCTTCACTTGGCAATACTGGTGGTTAACGCTCCTGTTCCACCCAGGTGCCCTTTTTCTTGGCATTCTTTTTCTCATTTTACTCAACGTGCTGGAGGAAATGGTCTCTGTACTTTGTTCTCTGTCCGTGCTCCATACTCCATGTCCTCTGAATAACCTACATCTGGTCAAGTTCTCCTGTACCTCCCGTGGACAATTCAGAGGAATTTTTTTACCAGCTATTTTGTACATGCAAGTTTTTTAGTAGTTTAATTCTAGAAAACACATTTTTAAAATAGGATGGAATCCCACCATGTCTTTGTTTCTCTTTTTTAATTGTATTAAATGGGTTGTCTCAATACAGGGATTGATAGCTATGTTAAAGATCTTGCAAAAACAAGTCATTTTGCAATATGTGTCCATTGCACTAGCCCTGGACCCCGAACCCCTGCCTAATGAAGACCGATAAAATTGAGAAACTGTCGGGCCTTGTGGATTCGACGGAGAGAAAGGCTCTGTGTCCGCATCTGTGTCCATCTCCTCCTCCGTCGCTGGCGGGACTTGTTGGTTCAGAGTGTCCAACGATCATTCCAGAACTAAGATCACCACAATGCTCATGCTGACAAGGGCATCGTCCGCACTGACCATTTTGGTGGCTTCTTCAAAACTGGCAAGGATGGTGCAGAGTTCTTTCACCTGCCTCCACTCTCGGTGGCTCAACACCCCGAGGTCCGCACCGCTGCTTGTCAGGCCATGTGTCACTTCGTACTGCGTAATGGCATTGCGCTGCTGCCACAATCGCTGGAGCATGTGGAGGGTGGAATTCCAGCGTGTTGCCACATCAACAATGAGACGGTTGACGGGGAGGCCGAGCTGACGCTGCAACGCAGCCAGGCGGGACGAAGCAGGGTGCGAACGGCGGAAGTGCGAGCTTAGACTTCGAGCCTTCCTCAGTAGGCAGTCCAGACCCGGGTAGCTCTTTAGAAATTTCTGGACGACAAGGTTCATGACATGTGCCAGGCAAGGGATGTGCTCCAGCCTACCGATCTTAAGGGCGGCCAGCAGATTTCGCCCGTTATCGCACACCACCTTGCCTGGCACAAGGTTCTTGTCACCCAGCCAGTGCTCGGTCTCGTTGCGGAGAGCCGTCCACAGCTCCTGACCTGTGTGTGGACGGTCTCCAAGACAGATTAATTTCAACATGGCCTGGTTTCTCTGGGCACGTGATGCCACCAGAGGACCTTGGGGGAAAGAGCCCTGTACCATCCCTGCGGTTTTGAAGAGCGTGCGCCGAGCCTGAGAGCCACCGTCACCCCCAGAGACATCCACCCAGCTCACCCAGTGAGCTGTCACAGAGATATAGCGGCCTTGGCCGTGCTTACTAGTCCATGTGTCGGTGGTCAGATGGACTTTTCCGGCCACAGATGCAGACAACGCGCTTGAAATTTTAGATGACATGTGGCTGGCCAGGGCAGGGACGGCTTTTCTGGCAAAGAAATGCCTGCTCGGCATCTGGTATTGGGGGCAGGCAAGGGCCATGATGTGGCGGAACCCATCTGTGTCCACCAGACGGAAAGGCAACATTTCCAAGGCCAAAAGCCTGGCAATGCCGACATTCAATCTTTTGGCTTTGGGATGGTTTGGGTTAAAGTGTTTCTTCTGCTCCCAAACCTGGAAGACAGAAGGCTGGCTGCTAGACTGGCCGCTGTATGGCGTGCAGGTCGTCAAACTGGCGGGAGGAGAAGGGGTAGGATGGGTCTCTGGTGGTGCTGGTGGTACTCGGGCGACGGTGGATGCTGAAGCGGAGGCTGATCCCTGATCATGACTCTGAGAGACATGGGCAGCTGAGGAACGCTTGGTGGTGGCAGAGGAGAAGGAGGCGGAGACAGAGGGTGTGACAGTGGTTGGAGGCCCGGCGTCGGTCTGGCCTTTTTTGGCCAAGTGTTGCCTCCATTTCAACTCATGCATTCGCTGCATGTGACTAGACATGTTGGTGGTGGTTAAACACCTAAGGTTCTTGCCTCTACTTATGCGTTTACGGCAAAGGCGGCATATGACATCGCTGGGTGAATCAGAGGCTTGCTCAAAGAAGGCCCAGGCTTGAGAGGTCCTGGACCTTTTTGACGGCGATAAACGAGGAGCTGGGTTTCCGCTGACCATGGCTGGCGGAATCATATCAGCGGACTTCTGCGACCGCCCTCTCCCTTTTTGAGGCGGGACCCGTACTGACACTACCCCATCGTCTTCCTCCTCGTCCAGTGATGAAGCGCTCGCAAGCAAATTCTGCTGAAAAGACCACGTTGGATCCGCAATGTCGTCATCATCATCATCAACACAGGTGACTTCGTCGTCCTGACATTCTGCATCCAGGAGCTGCGGGCTACAAGCAAGAGGGACTGCAAGGCGTTGCTGACCACCCGGGATTTTTGCCGATTGACCGGCTTCCTTCTCCTCCTCTGATGGCATCAGTAACTGGGCGTCAGAGCAGAGAAAATCATCCTCTTTGGCCTCTTGATCTTTTAACATGCCTTTTGACCTCAACCGCATTTTGTCATCAAAGAGGTCTTCAGAAAACGGATTATCCACAGTGGTGGGTACACGAGTTGACATTTGGGCTGCTTCATGTTGGACGGATGCTGATGATGCTGATGACGACATTTGTGGCCGTGACTGGGAGGACGAGGAGGTAAGACTGCTGGATGCAGGTTGCATTAACCACTGAAGAACAGATTGGCGACGCTGTTCGTTACTGAGATTCACAGGGCACTGACCCAGCGATGACAGGCCTGACGGTCCTGCAACTGACGATACGCTGGCATGCGTGTTGTCGCCAGCACTGGAAGGAGCACCTTCTCTCGTACCTCTACCTCCATGTACTACCCCCCCTCTTTGCTCGCTTACCACCTGAATTTCGCTCCATGTTCAGAAATATAAAAATTTTGGAAGGTATGGAAGAGTTTTGGAAAGTCATTTATTAAAAGACGGCAAATCACAGCTATTCTCAAATCCCTCAAATCAAAACAAAATTGCTGGATTCAAATTTAACTGTAAGGTAGCTCTATGAAAACAGCTGGCCTGCGCCAAAGTGAAAAAAAAACACATATCTGAAATGGATACTGATAATAAAAGGTATTTTTTGGCACCTATCACCCTGTGGTGACTACAAAGTTGTTGGATTCAAAATTAACTGCAAAGTATATCTATCAACAAAGCTTGACTGACCAAAAGTGAGAAAAACACCTATCTGAAATGTATACTTAGAATAAAAGTGGAGTTTTGCACCTAACAAATAGACCTGCAGTTACTAGAAAAGATCTGTATCCTAATATAAGGCAACGCAATGTCTAAACAAAGTTTTGGCTGTACAATATCCAGTATCCTTTATAGAGCTTGTCTGTGTTCGCCCGCGGGCCCTCCGCCCTCCGCTCCCCTCCGTGACTTTACAGCGGTAGATGCTCCTTTAAAATTCTCTGCCTAACTATCTAAAATCTGCAAATCTCTGATCTAACTAACTTCTAAGGATCACAGCTAAAAGTAGAGCTGTCTATCAACAAAGTTTGACTGACCAAAAGTGAAAAAAAACACCTGTCTGAAATGTATACGGATATTAAAAGGTATTTTTGGCACCTATCAGTACACCTGTGGTGACTACAAAATTGCTGTATTCAAATTTAACTGCAAAGTAGATCTATCAACAAAGCTTGACTGACCAAAAGGGAAAAAAAACACCTGTCTGAAATGTATACGGATAATAAAAGGTATTTTTGGCACCTATCAGTACACCTGTGGTGACTACAAAGTTGCTGGATTCAAATTTAACTGCAAGGTGGCTCTATCAACACAGCTGGCCTGCGCCAAAGTGAAAAAAACACCTGTCTGAAATGTATACTGATAATAAAAGGTATTTTTTGGCACCTATCAACCTGTGGTGACTACAAAGTTGCTGGATTCAAATTTAACTGCAAAGTAGATCTATCAACAAAGCTTGACTGACCAAAAGTGAAAAAAACACCTGTCTGAAATGTATACGGATATTAAAAGGTATTTTTGGCACCTATCAGTACACCTGTGGTGACTACAAAGTTGCTGGATTCAAATTTAACTGCAAGGTGGCTCTATCAACACAGCTGCCTGCGCCAAAGTGAAAAAAACACGTATCTGAAATGTATACTGATAATAAAAGGTATTTTTTGGCACCTATCAACCTGTGGTGACTACAAAGTTGCTGGATTCAAATTTAACTGCAAGGTGGCTCTATCAACACAGCTGCCTGCGCCAAAGTGAAAAAAACACGTATCTGAAATGTATACTGATAATAAAAGGTATTTTTTGGCACCTATCAACCTGTGGTGACTACAAAGTTGCTGGATTCAAATTTAACTGCAAAGTAGATCTATCAACAAAGCTTGACTGACCAAAAGTGAAAAAAACACGTATCTGAAATGTATACGGGATAATAAAAGGTATTTTTTGGCACCTATCAATTCACCTGTGGTGACTACTAAATTGCTGTATTCAAATTTAACTGCAAAGTAGATCTATCAACAAAGCTTGACTGACCAAAAGTGAAAAAAACACCTGTCTGAAATGTATACGGATATTAAAAGGTATTTTTGGCACCTATCAGTACACCTGTGGTGACTACAAAGTTGCTGGATTCAAATTTAACTGCAAGGTGGCTCTATCAACACAGCTGGCCTGCGCCAAAGTGAAAAAAACACATATCTGAAATGTATACTGATAATAAAAGGTATTTTTTGGCACCTATCAACCTGTGGTGACTACAAAGTTGCTGGATTCAAATTTAACTGCAAAGTAGATCAACAAAGCTTGACTGACCAAAAGTGAAAAAAACACCTGTCTGAAATGTATACGGATATTAAAAGGTATTTTTGGCACCTATCAGTACACCTGTGGTGACTACAAAATTGCTGTATTCAAATTTAACTGCAAAGTAGATCTATCAACAAAGCTTGACTGACCAAAAGTGAAAAAAACACCTGTCTGAAATGTATACGGGATAATAAAATGTATTTTTTGGCACCTATCAATTCACCTGTGGTGACTACTAAATTGCTATATTCAAATTTAACTGCAAAGTAGATCTATCAACAAAGCTTGACTGACCAAAAGTGAAAAAAACACCTGTCTGAAATGTATACGGGATAATAAAAGGTATTTTTTGGCACCTATCAATTCACCTGTGGTGACTACAAAGTTGCTGGATTCAAATTTAACTGCAAGGTGGCTCTATCAACACAGCTGCCTGCGCCAAAGTGAAAAAAAACACGTATCTGAAATGTATACTGATAATAAAAGGTATTTTTTGGCACCTATCAACCTGTGGTGACTACAAAATTGCTGTATTCAATTTTAAGTGCAAGGTGGCTATATCAACAAAGCTGGACTGGGCAAAATTGAAAAAGAACACCTATCTGAAATGTATACTGAGAATAAAAGTGGAGTTTTGCACCTAACAAATAGACCTGCAGTTACTAGAAAAGATCTGTATCCTAATATAAGGCAATGCAAGGTCTAAACAAAGTTTTGGCTGTACAATATCCAGTATCCTTTATAGAGCTTGTCTGTGTTCGCCCGGGTGAATAAAGCACAGATTTTTTCACTTTTATACTAAAACCGGAGTGCTGTAGATTCTTCTAATTTGTTATTTGTGGTTTTTGGTCAGAACCTTTCTGCTGGCATCCATTTCTGCTAACTACATTTTTTTTGAGTGCTGCATCAGTTTTTCATTTTCTAGATAGATAGATAGATAGATAGATACAGTTGAAACAATAGAGGTTGAAAAAGGCTCTATTGTTGAGCTGAAATGTTGCTGCATGGGTGAATAAAGCACCGATTTTTTCAATTTTATACTTAAACCGGATTGCTGTGGATTCTTCTATTTTATTTATCTATCTATCTATCTATCTGTCTAAAAAAGGAGAGTCCGCTTGCAATCACAAATGGTGGAAATGCGTGCTTTATTTCATGTCCAAAGGCAACGTTTTGGCTCACCACCATTTGTGAGTGCAAGTGGACTTTCCTTTTTTACTGTTGACCCGTGATATTTTTTTCTGCATTTGCACCCGATCTGGTTCGTTAGAGGTGCTGCCTTTTTCCCTATCTTAATTATTTGTCCTGGGCTAGAACTCCGTTTATATTTGTTTTGGACTTTTGTTGATTTTACCACCAATATGGATTCTACTAATATACCACCTGTGCTGAACACTCATGTCTTTTCTTATGTCGAGGATGAGGTAAAGGGGATACTGAATCGGGTGATGCTGCCTTTTTTGGATACACCATCTATTCTTATGCTACAGCATAATTATAAAGCTCTTTAAAATAAACTAATTACTCTGGAGTTGCATTTTGTTACTCTGAAACACTATTACAAAAATAACCGTATCCTAAGAGGTATGCGTATATGTTTAAAACCTTCCTTTTTCACACGCAATTTGGATTTTCACTCCAGGTTTTAACTAATTTCCAACAAGTATGCCTTTGATGTTATATTACTCAATCTGGAGTTTTTGCATAAAGATCTTTGCAATGTTCCTCAAAAATTAGGCGAAGCTTGTAATGTCTTAAAATAAGCTATGTCTACTGAGATTTTCACAGTATATGAATAAACAGGATTCTTTTTTATCTAAGTTCAGAACGGAATTATAAGAAGGAAAACGTCACAAGAGATATCTGTGATTACGAGAAGGGTTTTGTGTATTCAGGGAAACAGGACAATCAAGCTGAAGCAACTGACATTAAATATCCAAAAAAACAAAAAGACTTTAAGTTAGATAACAATGCATAAAATTTACCTGTTGATTTTTTAGGACTGGACTCACTGGCCCACCAGAAGAGTTGGCAAGAGCTACAACAAATCCCATAAAGATGCAAAGCCACAAGAGCCACAGACAACAAAACAACAGGGGATTATTAGGACTCCCAAAACCAAATAAGACAATTACCTTGTGAATCATCGATTATGGTAAATATTTCTTCTTTTCCATTAACTACTGTACAGTTTCAGATTCTTTTTTTGACCTGGAATTAGATTTATGTCAATTCATTTGAAGGTTGACGCTATGGCATAATGACAAACCTGATAAACCGTTATCTAATATTTCCACTTCCCTCTCTCAAGTGGATTTTACATTGAAATTGTGTAATTTATACCTTCCCAGTGATTTCACTCCTTGCACTGATATGTACCAGATAGATACGTATAGAGATATAGTGTTGATCGATTGAGGGGCGTGGCTTGCTATGTAGGAGAGCAGTCGCATCTTGCACAAGCTCCTCCTGGGATTCTCCTTCAACCCTCAAGAAGGCAGCCCTCTTTATACGGGGGATAATGGAGATACTCCCTCTTTCATTCCAAGGTCAACAGTTGAGGCACTTACTGACAGTCAACCCACTAACCTCATCCCGCCTGCGGATGCTTTGCTTGTCCTGGAATCCCACCCTGAACTGCGGGCTCTCCTCTCCCTCTTGCCTTCTAAGCTCGACATGCAACTCATGTCCCGGGAAATGCAACAGTCATGGAGAGAGGACTTGCTCCCAGTTCAGACACATGTGTCGGACCTACAGCATAGGGTGCAACAGCTAGAAAAAACCCAGGAATCAACAAACACCCTCATTACCAATCTTCAGGCTACAATCTCGGAGCATAATTCCCGTCATCTGCAGCTTTCCACCCAGCTGGATGACTTTGAAAATCGAAACCGACGAAACAATGTTAGGTTGCGAGGCCTCCCGGAAACAGTTAAAACTGGAGAACTAATTCCCGCGCTTACAAAAATTTTCAACACCATCCTCAGAAGACCAGAGGGGACTTATATTGAATTTGACAGAGCCCTTCGCCCTAGATGTGTCATGCCCAAGAGATGTCATATGTCGAGTTCATCACTATAATCTCAAGGAAGAAGTCATGCGCAAAGCCCGTATGATGCAGCAGATAGAATATGAAGGCCACAGGTAAGGTCTCTTTCCGGACTTTTCAAGACGCTCCCTCCTCATGAGAGCTGCACTCAAGCCACTATTATCTATACTTCAAACTAGAAATATTCCGTACAGATGGGAATTTTTCATTTTCTCTCCAAGTCAAGCATCAAGATAAATTTCTCACCCTGCGATCCTCTGAGGACTTGCCGGTCTTCATTTCTGCTCTTGATCTTCCAGATGTGGCCTTGCCAGACTGGAACCTGGCTACATCTACTGAAGCCATTAGTTTGAGACCTCCCACCCAGGATACTAAACTTCATCGACTCCAACCGGCCACTCCAAAGAGTTCAGCGTCGACAGGGGAGCCCGGATGGACACACCTCAACACTGAGACAGAACCGTAGATCTGTTGAGACAATTGGCCTGAAATGGGGTATTGTATTGTTATTGGACATTTCTCCCCTTCAGGTTTTCAATATGTCAGCTTGAGTTTTTTTTTGGTTCCTAAGACTAGTTTTTCTCAATGTCCAAAGGCTGAGGATCTGGTCTTGTCCCTTGAGGAGAGCAGCTTGTCTTTGGACTAATTATACAGAGCTTAGGAGCTCCAACCCAACCCCAGCTGGATCATTATAAGCCATTTGACTTCTCGGCCCACTGGTCGATGGTATTTTTGTTGTTTCTGCTACAAATGTATCAGATCTACTGTATGTGCCCTTTGATGTGGTGGCCGCTGCCTAGCCCGGACTGAGGTGTTTTTTTTTTTTTTTTTCTTTCCTGGTTCTCTCCTCCTACCCATCCTCCTCCCCCCACACTTATGTTTTTTTTTTCCCTTTCTCTCTTCCTCTTCTCCAATTTATTATCCCTTCTCCCACCACCCTCTCTTCGTCCGGGCTGGATACGGTCACTTCTTTTAGATTGCAGGTGTCCCAGGGGGAGCGTGCATTGTGGAATAAAGCAGTTCTTCCTTCATTTTCTCTCGAATTCTCTACCCCCCATAGTCTTGGCCCTTAGTGGTTATCCAATGGCCCTCGTAGCTACACGCCTGCAGATACTAGTTGTTTGGCCTCCTGCTGTTAGGCCTTTGTTTTTTCCGATTTATTTTCTGTTGCTAGTTTCAAATTGTTTTTTCAGACAGGCTCAGATGGCGCTATGCTCTTACATTTTGGGGGATTTGATCTTTAAGCCTCTATCCTATTTACCCAATGGATAATCTCCGCCTAACATCCCTTAACGTTAAGGGATTTAACTCCCCCGAAAAATGTTCAAAAATTTTGTACCATTTGCATAAACAAAAATCCCGGATAGTTTGCCTTCAAGAAACTCATCTCCTCTCCTCCCATATCCAGTCCTACCGGAACCAGTATTTCCCTGCCTTGTGCCATAATAGTAGCTCATCTGCAAAAGTAAAGGGGTTAGCCATCTTCTTTCACAAGACTCTGCCAATCACAATCTTAGACATGTATAGAGACGATGATGCCAGATCCCTGTTTGTTAAATTTAATCTCCATGGTCAAATATATACTTTAGCAAATGTTTATGCTCCTAATATGGGACAAATCTCCTTTCTTACCAAAACTTTAGATAATCTTATTTGTTTTGCTCAAGGTCAGATTATATTTTGTGGAGACATGAATCTTGCTCTTAATACTCTAATAGATACTTCTTCAGGCCACTCAGCAATATCTTTCCATGCGCTTAACAAAGTAAAAAAATTGCTCCATGACATGCAACTGATAGATGTCTGGAGGCTTTTACACCCCAGAGATCGAGATTATACCTTCTATTCCCCCCCACATAAGACATACACCAGGATTGATTATATTCTTCCACAACACTCCCTTTTGCGTTATGTAGTATCTGCTTCAATAGGTAGCACAATACACTCTGATCATGCTCCAATCCACTGCGACCTTGCTCTCCCGAACTATAAACGATCAGAGTTCGCATGGAGGTTAAATGAGTCGTTACTATCAGACTCTTTATGCCTTTCCGATCTACAGAAAGCAATTGACACATTCACTCAGATGCATATATCAGACACTACTTCTCCGCAAACTCAATGGGAGCCGCTAAAATGCGTATTAAGAAATATCCTCATACAGCATGAAGCACGACTCAAGAAAGTGGCCTCCTTTAAGCTCCAGTCCCTCTTATCACAACTAGAGTCACAGGAGCTGCTCCACAAGTCCTCAGGTTTAGAGTCTGACCTAAGAGCTCTTAATCACACGAGACATGAGATTCTCGAACTAATGGAGAACAGGCATAAAAGATACCGCCAAATATGCTCCAGCTCTTTTTATACCTGGAGTAACAAACCAGGCAAATTCCTGGCCCGCGCACTTAGGGACAAGAGGGCGTCTCTATTTGTCCCCCTCATTAAGGCCCTGGGAGGACGAATAGCACATTTAACGGAAGATATATTGAAGATTTTCCACAACTATTATTCCTCATTATATAATCTCCCGGACCAACAAATTAATCATATTAATCTACAATCTTATTTAGCGAAGACAGCCCTTCAGCGTCTCTCTGCTCAGTCTCTCGCTTCCCTGGAGGTGCCTTTTACAATACAAGAACTACAGGGTGCCATATCGTCCCTGGCCTCTGGCAAGAGCCCGGGTCCAGATGGCTATACTGCCTTGTTCTACAAGACCTTAAAAGAAGAAATAACGCAACCCCTTCTAGCAGCTTTCAGTACGGCCTCCCTTAATTCTCCATTTGATCCCGCATTTCTGCGGGCTCACATTGTTGTAATTCCAAAAGAGGGCAAGGATCCCTCGCAATGTCAAAGCTATCGCCCTATATCCCTGATAAACACAAATGCCAAAATAAATGCGAAAATCCTCACCACCCTTATTAATCCCTTGCTCAACTCCATTATTCACTTAGATCAGGTTGGCTTCACCCCCTCCAGGGAGACGAGAGACAATACGCTTAAAACTGTTTTTCTGCTCCACCACGTCCATTCGCATATAATTCCATGTCTTTTCCTGTCATTAGATGCCGAAAAGGCTTTTGACAGGGTGGCTTGGCCCTTTTTACAGGGAGTCATGGAATATCTGGGCTTTGGCCCGGTGATGCGAGAAAAGATTATGGCTTATATTCGGCACCCCAAGCTCAAATACGGATCAATTGCTCTCTCTCAGGACCCCTGACTATCAGTAATGGCACCAGGCAGGGATGCCCACTTTCCCCCATCCTATATATTCTGGTAATGGAGCAATTGATGCAGGCTATACGTCATGACTCACAAGTCCATGGGATCCAGGTGGGCGGCCTCCACCTCAAGTGCTCTGATTATGCGGATGACTTATTGTTATACCTTACTGACCCCAACGCATCCCTCCCGGCGGTAATGGGGATGTTGGAGGAATACAGTGTGTATAGTAACCACAAAATCAACTTGTCTAAGAGTTCAGTTTTGCCCTTTAATATCCCCTCAAGCCTTTTATCCCAGCTCAAATCCTCATTTCCATTTTCCTGGGAGACGTCATCTTTTAGGTATCTAGGGGTCCAGGTCCCTTCTGTCCCAGACAGGATTTTTTATCTAAATTGTACTCCACTGTTTACCAAGATAAAACAAGATCTCGTGAAATGGGACAGAGGGGACTTTTCATGGAATGGACGAATCAACATTCTTAAAATTAATGTGTTACCGGGGGCGTGGCCTGGTGCTTGAAGATGGAGGACGTTTGATAGAGGAGCTCCTCTTCAGCAGAGAATAACAGCGGCCCAAATAAACCTTTGGCAATCAATACCGGACCCTACCTCTATCCCAGAGAGGGGTGACGGTAACCAGACCATTCTGAGGATGCAGATCCATCTGAAATACCCTGCACGCTGCTAACGGCTGAGACGGAATCCCGGCTACGGATACACTGGCCCGCGTTATCACACGGACCCAGGACGCAGCTCTGCGCAAACACCCGCTGTGACACCCGCTGTGATCCCCGGCCTACCGGACGAAATACAGACAGCAACAACATCCTGATCTCCATATCAGGCACCGGCACTTCGACAACGGAGCGATCCGTCAGTGAGTCCTGAAGGCTCCAATCTGCATACGTACTGCCTGCATATGCCCGGCTGTCACGCGCGCAGAGCCGACACCACAACAGCCTTGAGCAGGCATTCACTGCGGCTACTGACCTACTGGACGGAGTGCGGACGGTGGCTTCAGCTCAACCTCCACACCGGACAACTATTCCGCACCGTCGGAGCAGCCCATCGGTGAGTACTGAGGGCATCACCTACTTGGGAAAAGCCGGCTGCCATATTACCTCTGAGTGCCTGCCCAGCCAAACGGACAGAACCGACACCACAGCGCTGCTTGGGAGGGTGTCGGGTCCCCCTGCAACGGGAACAAAGCTATCATCAAATCCCCTGCAGCCCTGTTAAGTGGTTTTTTGCTGCCAAATAAGCTGCTAAACTAACTAACCACACTGACAAAGAGCTCCCCTTCTCTACTGCAGAAAGCCCGCAATTTTTTCCTGCCATAGCAGAGCCCTGCATACAAGGTGGATTCATAGTCCCCATTCTTATCCCAAGCTAACTACTGTACTGCAATACAGCTAACTTAAACTTACAAGTTGATTAGTCTGCAGTAGCTCTTATTGTCCATCCTCATCACTATCTGGCTTTAATTGTCAGCTGGACTTAATATCAGTTGCAAGACTGATCCAGAAAGCATCACTTCTAAATTCTCTACAACAATCTCTGATCAGGAGACTATAAGCTCCATGACTCATTTCCCTCAGATACCCTAGACAACACCCTGACTCACCAACATATTAAGTCAGGCCTCCACTGCTTAGTGCATCAAAGATCTGTCAACATAAACTAAACGGGGGTAAAGAGAGAGGCAGACGATATAAATAAAAATAAAAAAATAAATAAAAACCTGCATAACTTGTACACTCCATAACACCACTATTTCTATTGGCTATTTCTGTTCAAGCCTCAACATCCTCCTATTTCCACATTTTTTGATCGATATTCGCATACTACAATGGGAGGTACCTCTAAAAGAAACCAGTCTAAAAAGCTCCAAATTTACAAATTTCTTCCAACAATCCTCACAATCTAGATCTTAAGGATCCCTTATTTCCCCCTTTCCCTCCCTACCCATCTCATGCTGAATCAATGGACTCTGACCAAAGATTGTTCGGGGAAATTAATCCCGAAAATACCCGCGGAGCTGTTCTCTTCCTTCAAGGCAATTTTACAAAGTGATTTCAAACAGATATAAGATTTCAGAGGAGTATACAGTCACTATCTCTGGGACAATCAATTGAGACAAAATGGCCGAGTTTGCCACACCCCAAAACCCTCCCATAACTCACATTTTTCGGGAAGCGAAGTTCAAAATTCCTCAAAAGTTCTTGACCTAGAAGAAGTCCCGGAGGTCCAATATTCATAAAGAGGTTTCCTGAGTCGTCTCCCTGAGATGCCCCTTCCTTTCTTACAAGATCTCATAGCCATTTTCTACCAGAAGCCAACCTTGGATCTTACAGTTGACTGAATAAAAGGCTTTCTAAGCCAAACATATTCACCCCATTCCCTCGGGACGTATTGTAAATCACTTTTACCGCAAAAAGACAACCACTTCGAAACAAATTTGCAGGGGAGTCTTGTTGCCAGACAGATTCAAGGACTTGTCGATATTTCCGACCTCCGGCAGGGAAAGATCTCCGGGGCAGGGAATTTGCCCCTCTCACCAAGATAGTCCGTATCATAACATCTCATATCACTGGGGGGGCCCTGTTAAACTATTAACAAAGACAACAACTCTATTATCTGTACCTCTCCTGCCACGTCCGGGACGCCCTTCTATCGTGGGGTCTTCTGATACCCCAGTAATACTCCTCTTCAAAGGGGAAAAACAAGCCTAACCTTATCTCACCCCTTTGGTCCCCAAAGCAAGCCAGACGATCAAGCAAAGGATGATTTATTTTCTGAAAAACAAGTTTTCTCTCTCCCCTAGGAGTTTTCTTCATAATATCTGCTCGAGTACCCCCTACTTATGTGAGGGCCCCCTTCGGTACCAATACAAACTTTTCCCACCACTCTATTTCCCAAAACCAAAAGGGAAAAAAACCCTTTGTTTTCATACTTTTACTGCATTGTTTGGTTAATTGTCTTGTTTTAATCAGCTTTTTTTTGGGAATGCCATGTCTGCCTGTTTACTTTTGACTGCATTTAATTGTGCTGCTACTACGTCTCGATTTGATCACTGTCGCTGCACAACCAGGTAGTTGTACCCCCACTAAAAAATGGCAAATTTTTCCCGAAATTCTTTTCGTTCACTTCCCCCAAAATTTCCCCGGAAAAAAAAAAAAACTTTTTACCGAATTATTTTGGGGGACAAAATTAAATTTAAAAAAAAAAACAGCAAATTTCCGGGCCCTTGCACAGAGCCTGCGGGGTGTGTTTTGTAGGCGTTTTTCCATTTTTTAAATTTTGCAGGGGGGAGCTTGGTTTGGTTTTTTCATACAATGTTTTTTGTTTTTAGAATGACACCCCCCAATACGGGCCGCCGCCCCTTAGAATCGCTTCACTAAAAAAATTTTTGGGGCCACTTAAGAGGGCAAAACGGGGCCCCCCAAAAAAAAACTGAAGCGGGAATTTTTGCCTAAATAAAGCCCATGCCAGAGAAAGCGGGGAAAAAAAAAGCTGGGGAGTCGGTGGCAACATTAGGGGACAGATGTGGGGGGTGACGGGGGCACCCAATAAAAGCAGCAGGGGGGGAAAAGATCGGGGACAGTGGCACAATGAAATTCGGGAAAGGTGGCCAAAAAACCGGAAAATGGGGCCACAGAGTGGCCAAAAGACCCCTTTTGTGGAGGTCAGGCAGCACCCACCCAGGGGGGGTCGGGACAGTGGCAAAAGGGACAGAGGGGTTTTGGTCACGGCAGCAGCCCCCACACCAGGAGGTCGGGGACATTTGGCAAAAGGACACGGGTTTGTAGGTCACGGCAGCAGCCCCCAGCAGCAGCATGGGGCAGACATTTGGCAAAATAAACCACATTTGTTTTGGGGTTTCAGGGGCAGCACCCCCCACAGCACAAAAAGGAGGTCGGGACATTTGGCAAAAATGACTTTCCCTGGAGGTGGCAAAAAAAAAAAAAGGATGGGCCCCAAGATTTGGGGAAAAAGGGACCCTTTGTTTTTAGGTCCCCGGCAGCACCCCAAAAGCGGGCCAGCATGAGGTCGGGCAGTGGAAACAATGACCGTTTTGTGGGTCACGGGCAGAAAGATGGGGGTCGGGAAAGGGGGCCCACAAGGGAAATATGGGTGGAAAAAAAACAAAAGTAAAAAAAAAAGAGGGGGGGATAATGCCCACAGTGTGGGGGTAGGGGAAAGCACCCAAACGGGCAGCAGATGAGGTCAGGGGGGGGGGCCAATGAAAATTCGGGAAAGGTGGAAAAAAAACTGGAGTAGGCCACAGAGGGGGGCCCAATGAACAGTGTGGAGGTCACGGCAGCAGCCACAGCATGGGGGTGGGAAAAAGGGGGCACAAGGGGACATTTTTGTAGGTGGAAAAAAAGGGGGGTTAGGCCACAGAGTGGGCCCAAGGGACACAGTGGGGGGGAAGGGTCACGGAAAGAAAGGGGGACAGCAGCAGCTTTGGAGTCAGACAGGGGCCCACAATGACACGTGTTGGGTCACTGCGGGCAGCCCCCCAGCAGCAGCATGAGGTCAAAAAGTGGAAAAAAGGGAACCATTTTGGTAGGTCCCCGGCAGCGCCCCCGCACCCAGCATAAAGGTCAGGAAGGGGGCAAAATTGACATTCTGGAGGGGCAAAAAAATGGAGAAAGGCCAAAAAGTGGGAAAAAGACCCCAGGTGGGGTCCGGAAAGCAGCCACAGCAGCACCAGGGAATCAACAGTGGTAAACAATGACAGAGTGTGGGGTGGGTGGAAAATCCCAAGTCCCTTTTTTAAAGAGGGTTTGGGTGGCGGGAATGGAGAAACTGTCAGCAGATTTTTGGGGCCCCATGGGGGCGGTGGGGGCCATCAAAAAACTGGTAAAGGCAGTGGGTTTTCAAACCCCAGCCCTCATTTCTCACAGTTTGGGGGGAGGGTAAAGGTTTGTTTGTAGTCTGCCCCCCTAAGGAAATTGGGTTTTGGTTGGAAAACCGGCCGATTCGGGCCGATTCTTCGGGGAAAAGGGGGTTTCGGGTGTTCCACTTTTTTCCCGGGGACAAGGGGGTTTTCCCCTTGGGGGTTTTAAACGATGGCCCCCCCGCCGCACTAAAAACCCCCGGGCTTTTGATCCACATTTACTGGCTGGGGGGGACAGTTCCCCAATTTTTTTTTTTTTTTTTTTTTTTTTTTTTTTGGGGGGGGGGAAAAAACTTGGCAATTTTCCCGGCCCCACATCCAGTTTGGCGTCCCAGTAGTCCAGCGGACTTCAAAACGGGGGTGGAAAGAGTGTTTTCCCCAAGTAGGCCACCACCTGTTGGTTCGGGGTTTCCTGCCCGGGCCCCTGCTGTGCGCTGTGCGGGGCGACTCCCCTCCTACAAAGGCGGGTAAAAGGAAAAATCTCATCAGTGACCCCGGGACCTAGGTTGCTGCTAAAGGAGCGGGTTACGGCTCAGACCCCCCCCCCCCTTTCCCCCCGGGGGCAGCCCGGCGGGTTAATTTAGAGAGGGCGCGAAGAAAACCCCCCCGGCAGACCTGTCAGAGGAGGGAAAGATGCCCCACAAAAGGCAGGGCCCCAAATGACTACGGGGGATTTTTCCCATAGTATTTGGTTTGTCCTCCCTCTCAATAGGGTGGGGGGGGAAAAAAAAGGAAAAACCCCTTTTTGGGTCGGGTTTTGCGGGGTCCAATAGGGGGGAGGGGGGCAAGAAGTCATCCCTCTGCCCGGATTTTTGGGCCATTCAGCTTCACTAGCCATGCAAAAACACAAGCTGCGGGGGGATTGCACAAGTGGGGTCCGAGGGGCCCCTGCCTCCAAACTCCACGTAAAACTGCCCCCTGGTGCTTGCGGGTTATTTTGCCTGTCTTCCCCCATTTTCCATTCCCAAACTCCCCCAGCTTCTCCTGCTCCCCCTCTCTTGTCACCTGGGAAGAAAATCCAATCATTTCACCAGACCCAAAGCTTTTTGCTCCAAAAGTCCTCCCCTCCCCATTTCAGTCCCCACCGGAATCATGTGGGCCCCGAGATTTTAGTCCCACGTCTCCATCCCCTTTCCCCAGACAGGAAAAATTTTTAAACATCTGTTTTCCCGGGGGTATGAAACAGTGGAAATGACGTTATTCATCCCTTAGTCCTGGCGTGACAAATAAAGTCGCCTCCTCGAAAAAGGGCCCCAACAAAAAGGGGAGGGTCCCCGCCCTGGGGCTGCCCCCTGGGGACATCAAAGTTTTCCCCATGGGAGTACTTCTTTCTGCCCCGGATCCAAAAAATCGTTTTAAAGGCCTTTTTTCGGGGTTTTTACAGTTGGGGCCCCAAAAAGTGCAGGGTGGGAAAATTTAAAAAGGGGGGGGGGAACATGCATTTCAGAGTTTTGGGTTGGGGGGGGCCCCTTCTGGCCCCCTGCAACCGAGGAGGTGTTTTCCCGGGTTTTTACGAAAAGGAATTTAAAAATGCCCTACACATTTTCCCGGGCCAATTTTTAGAAATTTTTTTTGAAGACGGTGGGGAAACTTCAGGGGAAACCCTTTTTACAAACCCGATTGAAACACCCTGCGCCCTCCCGTGCCCCAAGGCCATTCCCCTTGGGGCAGCGCCCGGGCACCATGTTCCTCCCCTTTTCCGTCAACCCTGGTTCCGTTTTTTTCAGTTGGGGGGGGGGGAGAAAGCCACCCCCTCGGTTTCTTGCTGCCCTGGGCGCGGAAAACGTTTTCCCCCCTGTGTGACTTTGTTTTCCCAGGCAAGGGCCCGGGGGGTAGAACTGCGGGTTTACCCCCCCTTGCCCCACACATTTTTGGTATGATTTGGGGCCCGTACTTTGGAGGGGTGAGGGGTTTGGGGGTGGAGGAGGGGGGAGTCGGGGCAATTGGGGAGGAGGAAGAAGCCGCAGTTTGCAAAGTCCAAGTTTTTTGGTGTGGGGTGGGCCGGGGAAACACATTCACCCATTTGGGCCCTTTTTAAAAGGGCATGTACTGGGCCCTGCCATATTTTCGCCCAAAACGTCCGCGCTGCCGTGCACCTTTTTAACAAACCGATTAAACTCAAAACTGGCCCCCCCCCTTTTTGTTCCCACATATTTATTAAGTGCTTTTACTGCCTTTTTGGGAAAAAAAAAAAAATTTTCGGCTTGGGGGAAATCTCCCCCTCGGGGTTTGGCCCCAAGCCATTATTCTCTGAACGGGGGCAGAGTCCACCATTTGGGGAAAAGGGAGGGACCCGCATTTCCAACCAAAATTTGGGCAGGGAGCCCCGGGCAGCGCTGCACCTTAAAGGGTGGTTTGGGGCCAACTGTTGTCCCCTTTGCAATTTGCCTCGGGTGAACCGGGCCCCGGCCCCATGGAAATAGCGAGGAGCGGAAAACATTTTGGACCGGGGGGATGGGTGTCCCAAAAAGAAAAAAGTTTCCCCTTTTGCAAGGTGGGGGGAAACCTTTTACGGTTCAATGGGTGCGTGGGAAATGGGCGCTTCTGCTGCTGCCGTTGCTGCGGGGGGAGCCCGGAAATGGGAAAACCCCCACATTCCGAGCCCAAAGTTTTCTCCCCGGGCCCCGGAAGGTGACGCTGCAAGTGTTGAAGCAGGGGCCCTGGATGCCCCAACCCTTTGCCCCTGGCCCCGCTTCACTTTCTGCTTACAGAATTTTACATATACCCCAAATTCGGCTCCCCCGGTTTTTTCTTAAACAAAGAAAAATGCCCCCCCCCACCCCCGGGGGAAATCGGGGAAAATTTTTCCCCCCAAAAGCTCCGCACTGATGAAATACTGCCACCGCTGCCCGCGGCCCCCCGTTTTCCCTACTTTTGGGCCTGCAAAAACCGGGGTTTTTTTCCCACCCCGTGGGGGCCCTTTGGGTCCCGACCTTTACACTGCTTTCAAACCTTAAATTTAACCCCCGGCCCCACGACCCCCCTTGCTGGCTGCGCCGCTTTCCTGACCGGCCAAAATGACGCCCCCTTCTCCTGACCTTGATAAAAAACCCCCTTTCCTCAAACCCCCCTCCCGGTGCGGTTTGGCTACATCATCATCTAAATTTTGGTTTTTATCGTCAACTGCTGGGCCCCCATCACCGGGCTTGGTTTTTGCCGAGGCGACCCCCCCCAAATGGGCCTCCCCGGGCCCCTCTCAAAATCTATACTTTGCCGCCCCCACTGCAAGAAACGGGGTATTGGCCCCCTTTCCTTTTGCCCGCCCAAGTAGCTGCTGACTGTCCTTTCCGAAATTGTTCATCCCCCGGGTATATAGTGGCCTGGGGCCCCCGACCACATAGTTTGATTCCCTTGGGTTAGGGAACCGGGTGGGACAGAGGCGGGTTTTTAGGACAGGTGAGGGCCTCTTTACCCCCTCCCGGGCCCCTGGGCCCAACCCAAGGGGTTTTTGTTTTGGGGGGCGTTCCCCCCCGACCCCCCCCTTTGGGTGGGGGGTTTTTCGGGTGTCAACTTGGGGAAAGGGGAAAATGGAAAGACCTAGTCAACCCCTCAAGAACCTTGGGTTGCTAGTCAAATAACCCGGGCCCCTAGATGACAGCGGGAGTTGTGGGCCCCACCGAGTGACCCCCGCGGGGACTTCCCTTGCTGGCGCGCCCTGGGCCTGGAATGTTTGTGCCTCTGCCACTCCAGGTGAAGAGCCTGCCACCTCTCTGTCTGACATACTTTTTTCTAAAATGTACAGACACTGTTGATGAGATATCTGTATAATGATAAATACACACCCTGAAATTTGACGCCAAATGAACCCAGTAAACAAGCTTGGTAACCCTTGGATATAAATTGCACTCCACAAATGGGCAGGAAAAATTGATTTTGTATGTGCCGTTTAAAAACTCTTTGTATTTTACTGAATATAAAAGCAAAAAACAGGCTTAATTAACCTTCGGATATAAAATTATGCTACAGAATTTCTTCTGTGGCAGTGAAAAAAAAGTTTTTTTTTTACTGAGTACAACTGCAGAACAACGCTTAATTAACCCCTGGATGTAAATTGTGCAAAAAAATTTTGAGCAACCACAAACTATTTAGCTTTGTAGCGTGTTACAATTGCGTGTTTTCTACGCCACACAACAAGAGAAAAAATTTTGTAATTAACCTTCGCTTGTGAATTATCCCTACATAAAAAATGTATATATTTTGGCGTTGAAAATGACGCTTTCTTGGAGTCACTACAGCTGAATAACAACGCTTAATTAATCCCTGGATGTAAAATGCGCCAAAGATTGAGCAGCCAAAAAATGAAGTGTATTTGTATTGTAAAAACGCTGTTTCTTTTAAATTTGAATACAACGGGAACGGCTTAGATCCCCCTTGGATATTCAATGTGCTGTAAAGCAGATAGGATTTAAATGTATATGCAGCTGCAGTGGACACACACTGGATTTCAAATCCAATACCCCAAAAAAAAAAAAAGAAAAAGAACGTTAAGAAAGCAGTTCTCTGAGACAAGCTGAGACACCCCACAAAAAAACGCTGTAAAAAAAATCAGTTCTTCAGTAACAATCACCGCGGCAGCACCTTCCCTGATCAGTACAGTGAGAGCGGTATGAGCTCCCAGCGTCGCGCCGGGACTTATATAGTGCGGTGACGCACAGAATCCCGCCGGTCCCTCTGATTTGCTTCATCTCTGCACATGTCATGCAGGCTATGCCCTTTTTCCTCCCAGAGGCTTTTCCCCATGTAGTGCCATGTGCTCGCAGCCATTTATCAATCAAAAGCACACTTCGTTCACCCGAAGTCCCCCAAACTTCTACTTCGTTCAGAACCAAAGTTTTCCTGAAATTCTAAACGAATTCCACTTCGTTAGAATCAATTCGCCCATCTCTAATTGGAACTAATTTTGTTCTTTTTTTTTGTAGGTTCTATGATGGGTAGATTGTGAACTATCTCCTACACAATAAAACTTTTTTATTTTGTTATTTTAATTATTATAATTATTTTTACTAATAAAGATTTATTATGATTGTACCTTGTCTCATTGATTTTGTTGAGCTCTAGTGCACATGTCCTATGTCCATTAATGTAAGCCATCTTTCTTTATCTCTTTCTTATCCTTTCTTTTTCTTTTTCCTTTTTTTTAGATTTTCTTTTTTGTATCTATTTTTGTAAGCTTTAGTCCATGGGACTCTCTTATGTTTCTCCCTCTTTTTTTGACATGATAGATGCTATATTTTATAGGGAATGTGTCATAAAATAGGGGAGAATACTGGTTACAATTCTGTGTGGTTGATTACCATACATGCGTTGTGACCGGTTATAATGTACATTGCTTGTTCACCACAGTTGCACAGGCACTGCTACATCCTCCCCCTGAGCTTGTTGTCCATGACCCTTGCTCTAAATATAGTGCACATATATTTATATACCCAATTTTTTACTTTATTAATGTGATAATCATTTATTTTCTTTATTTGTATTATCAATTTTCCTTTTTCTTCTTCGTTTTGCTTTTTTTATACTTACCTGCTTTGGGCGATCCAGCGGCGTTCTTGTTAGTGATGCTAATGCATTACATACAGTCGCTGCAGCTGTCTGCCTTTTTCTAACATGGTGCCTGCAACATTTCGCTGTTGTATGAATGTGCGAGACAGAACGGCCCTCGTGTATTCTTGGGCTATGGGCATGCACAATTTAGTTCTACAGACACAAAAACTCACACTGAATATTCAAAGAGGTAACTTTTTTGTGAATGGTGATATCACCATTCACAAAAAAGTTACCTCTTTGAATATCACCGTTCACAAAAAAGTTACCTCTTTGAATATTCAGTGTGAGTTTTTGTGTCTGTAGAACTAAATTGTGCATGCCCATAGCCCAAGAATACACGAGGACCGTTCTGTCTCGCACATTCACACAACAGCGAAATGTTGCAGGCGCCATCTTGGAAAAAGGCAAACAGCTGCAGCATCTGTATGTAATGCATTAGCATCTCTAATAAGAACGGCGCTGGATCGCCCAAATCAGGTAAGTATAAAATAAGCAAACTAAGAAGAGAATGGAAATTTGATAATACAAGTAAAAAAATAAATGATTATCACATTAATAAAGTAAAAAATTGGGTATATAGATATATATATATATATATTGCTCATTCCACCTCTTATTCATGTAATATTACTACTCACATATTCACAATGTTTCAAGTATATTACTAACACTTATTACAACAATTTGGTTCACTTTATAGATATTGGGCCACATGTATGAAACGGTTTTGGTCTAAAACTCACTTTTTTATGGGGAAAAAAGTAAGTTTTAGACCAAAAAACCGTTTCATACATGTGGCCCATTGTATGTATTCACAATTTTGCATATTCATGAAAACTGACCTTTAAATGTGTGATGTTTTCCACCCACCAATTGCTTGAGAAAGGCTCTCAGTGAGCCGAAACATTGCCTTTGGACATGAAATAAAACACGCATTTCCTTTCCACCATTTGTGTGCAAGTGGACTTTCCTTCTTTACTATTGACCTGTGACAGGTTATTTTTTTTCTGCATTTGCACCCAACCTCCTATCTATCTCTAGAGATACAGATCTACAGTATTTCACAAAAATGAGTACATCCCTCAAATGTTTGAAAATATTGTATTATATCTTCTTGTAACGGACAGCTATGATGTGAATCCTCTGGAACATTGGTGAAAGCCATGGCTGGGAACGAAGTCTAAGATGCTTCTTGGTTTTCATCAGAGCCTGTCCAAAGGTTGGACTTGCTGTGACGGGAGACACCCAGCTCGTTACCCCTGACACGACTTGCTTGCGGTGGCAGACGGGGTGCATCGTGGTACAGAAATGGCAGGCAATTGTAGTCTGGGACAGCAAGAAAGGTCAGGGCAGGCAGCAGGCAAATGTGGTCAGTAGACGGAAGCAAGGGTCAAATACACGACATAACTAGATTTCAGGAAACACTTTCTCTAAGGCACAGGACAATATAGCAGGGAGTGCAGGAATTGGGCAGGAGATATAAATTTCACTGAGCCGGCGCGCATGAGTATTGGGCAGCAGCACGAGTGTGCACCACTCATACCCAGCAGAAATGTGTGGGTTTCAGGAGCATCGATGACAGTAATTCCTCTCCCTGGGTTTCCCTCTCTTTTGAGCCTAAAATTTCAGAAGAAGGTCCCGGTCAAGAATGTTGGACTCTGGTTACAGGATCTCTCTTCTGGCGTGAACCCCTTCCAGTCAATGAGGTAGTACCACTTTCCCTTAGCCAGAATCAGCCAGAATCTCCTTCACCTCAGATGTAGTAGTGTTGGCTTCAGGAGTTGGAGACAGGTCTTTTTGGGAGAAGCGGTTGAGGACCAATGGTTTGACAAGCAAGATATGGAATATGGGATATGCATAGAAGAAGGCAAGCGGAGCTTATAGGCCACCGGATTAATGCACTGTAGAACCTCAAACAGACTCAGGAATTGGGGACTAAGCTTCTAGCTGGGGATCTTAAAGCATACATATTTTACCTTCGACCATACCTTATCCCCAGGGAAAAGGTTAGAGGTGGTCTTCTCTTATGGTCCGCCTGTGACTTCATGCATGTAGGTGCTTGAAGTAAGGACTGTCAGGTCTCTTGCCAAATGGCCATGAGGTCTCAAACTTGAGCATCCACAGCAGGAACAGGCTAGCATCTGATATAGAAGGAAGAGGCTTCGGCCGAATTAGAATACCCGATGGTTATAGAAAAATTCTCCAGGATAGCAGGTTGGTCCAGTCATCCTGACTAAGGATGAGTGATACTATTGACAAAAGTTAAAATCGGCACAATTTTTACGTGTTACATTTATCGGAATTTTCCAATGACGCAACAGTTTCCGTGAGAATCTTAAAGATAATCGTTATCACGTTTACTATCGCGCCTTTTTCAGCATTTCCTGTAATTTTGGCAGCCAGCCAATCAGCTCAGAGCATAGAAGGAGGTGAAGGGGGTATACGACGCCAGCTGTGGGCGTTGTATTGATCTTATTGGCTGCAAAAATCACATGAACTCGTTTTATGTATACGACTGTATTTCCTGATCAGTCTCATTTCTCCCCTATCTCACTACAGAGCAACATGTCTCGCTGCCTGTTCCAACGGCTGTTGTCACAGCTCAGAGACACAGTCTTTTTTTTATACAGAAAACCATCCTTGTAGCTGTGAAGCTTAGGATATAGCTACATTAGAGAATTTTAGGGCGACATGTATGAACGGTTTTTACTCCTCACCGACCGAATCCCCTGTCGGGCGCAGGGATGCGATGTTGGCACAGCGTTCGCACACTTTCGGATGCGCCTCACATGAAGGGGCGTGCAATGGGCGCGGTGTTGGCGTTTCGGGGAGGGACGCGGCGCGTTCGAAAACTCCAAGGCATGTACGATCGCGGGTAGGCAAAGTGCGGCACATTGCAGCGCTCGCCAGCTCCGACAGGCAGACCTGGTTGATTCTGGTCTAAATGATCCGGCGGAGGCAAAGTGAATCGAGAACGTAACATGAGAGGAAACATATAGAAGATCGCAACAGAAATCTCGGCTCTCAGCTCCGTGCGCCATGGAGTATGATTCCAAAAAAAATCGCTTTTATTAGGTGTAAAACATTTTCAGAAAGAGAGCTCAAACCTTAAAAAAATAAAATAAAATAAAAAAAAATCACTTTCCAAAAATCTAGAACGGCGCTACATCAGGAATTAGGATATTGGAAATTGCCGGGAAATACAGCAATTCAAATTCTGTAAGCGCTTCTCATTGGTCGGCAGAAACCAGCCAATCAGAATAGGAGCGACAGTGACCCATTAAAACCTATGGAGAAGTATTGACCAATCAAATTCAAAGGTGGGACAGTTCAAAATACAGTAAAAATGCAGAAAAGAGCTGATTGGTTGAACTAGCGGGGGCTTGGCTATTCCGGCCAATCAGAATAGGAGTGACAGGGACCCATTATAACCTATGGAGAAGTATTGACCAATCAAATTCAAAGGCGGAACAGTTCAAAATACAAAATTCTAAATCAGCAGCTGAGCTACCTTCTCATAGAGTTCTATGGGGAAAAGAAATGTAGAGCAAGCTCTGTTTGTAATTGGCTAAGTTAAAAGAGGCGCGGTTATTTGGACCATGGGAGAGCGAGCGACGCTCTTATGGGTTTTTAATGCAATCTGTAATAAAACTTACGTGCCGAAATAAAAATGATAAAACTCCAAAGTTGTACCGATCTCTTATAAAATGAACAATAATTGAGGTAAAGAAAAAAAAATATTAATTCAATAAAATCCTTTTTATTTCTTTATTTTCGTTACACCCATACTATTGATCAGTGGCTAACGAAAATAAAGAAATAAAAATGAATTTATTGAATTAATATTTTTTTTTTCGTTACTCCCATATGATTGTTATAGCTCAACCAATCAGCTCTTTCCTGCATTTTTACTTTATTTTGAACTGTCCCGCCTTTGATTTTGATTGGTCAATACTTCTCCATAGGTTATAATGGTTCACTGTCGCTCCTATTCTGATTGGCTGGTTTCTGCCGACCAATGAGAAGAGCTTACAGAATTTTAATTACTGTTGTAACGATCAGGAGCTGGTTTTGGAGTCTTAGGTTGCAACTACTGAAGTTACCTACTTGTAGAAGCGTAGTCAGCAGAGCCAGAAGTCGGAACACGTGCGGGAGGTTACAGTACTTGAGGAGCAGGCAGGAATCGTAGTCAGGAAGGAAGCCAAAGGTCGGTACACAATAGAAGGCAGCGTCAGTTAGGGATCAGGCAGGAATCGTAGTCAGGGAGAAGCCAAAGGTCGATGCACAATAGAAGTCAGAATACAACAGCAAATAGCACACACAGCAAGATTACCGGCAGAGCACAATAATCTCTCAAGGAGGAAGTGCAAGGCTGGGCTTAAATAGGAAGTCCAATTAGACATGGGTGGAGCAAACAAGGGATCAAGGACCAAGACTAGGGGAACAGGAAACTAGGTAAAGTTCAGCAGAGGAGCTGTCCAGAAGAGCAAATAGTTCAGTGAGAAGAGCCGTCGCTTGGGATGCAAGAGTTCGTGGGTTCAATTCCTGACAGTAGTCCCCTCCTTTCAGGATGGCCTCTGGACATCTCAGGGGCTGGTTTTTCTGGATGTCTCTGATGAAAGGCCTTTGTAAGCCTAGGGGCGTGAACATTATTTTCTGGTTCCCATGAATTTTCTTCTGGTCCATAACCCTTCCATTGTATAAGATATTGCAATTGTCCTCTGGAAATTCTAGAGTCCAAAATTTTTTCAACAATATATTCTTCTTGCCCTTGGATTTTTACTGGTGCAGGAGGTGGCTGAATTCTTCCGGGAAAGGGGTTTTCGTTAAATGGCTTTAGCAATGAGACATGGAACACCGGGTGGATTTTTAGCTGGTTAGGAAGTTTTAAACGGAAGGCAACTTCGTTAATTTGTGCCAAAATCAGGAACGGGCCTATAAACTTCTGACCCAACTTGGGAGATGGAACATGTGTTTTTAGATTTTTAGTAGATAGCCAAACCTTATCACCAACTTTAAAGTTAGGGGAAACTTTACGGTGTTTATCCGCTGATTTTTTATATCTTTCCTGAGCTTCTTGTAGCATCTCTATTAGTTTTTCCTGTGTTTCTTTCAGTTGAGTTAGTCTGTGGGTAACGGCAGGAATAGGCGTACTTAATGGTATATTAGGAATAAATACTGGGTGTACACCATAATTAGCAAAAAATGGGCTTTGTGATGTTGAATTATGTTTGGAGTTGTTGTAGGCAAATTCCGCTGTTGGCAAATAGTCCACCCAGTCATCTTGAAGGTAGGAAATAAAACAGCGGAGGTACTGTTCCAGAGTTTGGTTAGTTCTTTCCGTTTGGCCATTGGACTGGGGATGAAAGGCAGTAGAGAGATTAACAGTGACTCCTAAGGCTGTACAGAAGTTCTTCCAAAATCGGGATGTGAATTGAACACCTCTGTCTGAAACAACATTGTCTGGAATTCCGTGCAGCCTAAATATTTCCTTGACCATTAATTCTGCTGTTTGTTCAGCAGTGGGAATTCCTCTGGTTGGTACAAAATGGGCCATTTTTGTAAGACGATCCACAACAACAAGGATGGTAGTCATTTCCTTAGATGGGGGAAGATCCACAATAAAATCCATAGAAATGGATCCCCAGGGTCTGGATGGAACTGGAAGCGGTTGAAGAAGACCTAGAGGAGAGGATCGTGGTACTTTGTTTCGTGCACATGTTAAGCAAGAGGAAACATATTTTTTAACATCTTTCTTACAATTAGGCCACCAAAATGAACGAAGCAGTAGTTCGTAGGTTTTCATGACTCCAAGATGACCTGCGAGTTTAGAATCATGGACTAGTTTGAGAACTTCAAGTCGAACGGATTCAGGTACATATAATCTGTGTTCCTGCCTCCAAAACCCTTCTTTATAAGAGAGATTCCCCACCCTTGGTTGAACTCGATGGACATGTGTCTTCTTTCAACCTACTAACTATGTAACTATGTAAGATTCACATCTTTAGAAGGACGGTTTAGAAAAGAGTCATTCTGGTATCCTTCTCTGAGTCTTGCTGAAAGTTCTTTCGAGTGAAGTATCCCTACAAAATGTTTGGAAGACAAAATAGTTGACTCTTTTTTAGACCTCTCCTGTGGTTCAGCCAGAATCCTGGACAAAGCATCAGCCTTGTCATTTCTTGAACCTGGTCGATAAGAAATAATGAAATTGAATCTAGAGAAAAATAAGGCCCACCGTGCTTGTCTTGCCGATAATCTCTTAGCTGTGCGGATGAACTCTAGATTTTTGTGGTCCGTAAGTACAGTTATGGGATGATTGGCTCCTTCCAAAAGATGTCTCCATTCAGAGAAGGCAACTTTAATCGCGAACCGTTCTTTAGTCCCAATGTCATAGTTTCTTTCTGCAGATGACATGATATGTGAAAGAAATGCACATGGATGAAGTTGCATTTTTTCTCCGACTTGTTGAGACAGGACAGCTCCCACAGCAGATTCTGAGGCATCAACTTCAACAATGAAAGGTAACTCAGGATTTGGATGGACCAGTATAGGTGCAGAAGTAAAATAAGTCTTTAATTTGTCAAACGCTATTTGTGCTTCTGGAGACCATGAAAATGCCTTGGTTTTCTTTGTAAGGGTTGTAATTGGCAAAATGATCTTGGAGAAGTCTTTAATGAATCTCCTGTAGAAATTAGCAAACCCTATAAATCGTTGAACGTCCTTCAAATTTCTTGGAGTGGGCCATTCCACCACAGCTTTGATTTTACTAGGGTCCATACTTAGTCCTTCTGGGGAGATGATATATCCAAGAAATTTAATTTTGGTTTGTTCACATTTTTCCAGTTTTATATAAATAGTATTATTCTGTAGTCGTTCCAGGACCAATTTAACATGTCTGCGATGTTCCTCCAAGTTGTCTGAAAATATAAGAATATCATCAAGGTACACAACCACAAATTGGTCTAAGAAGTCTCGAAGCACATCATTAATGAAATGCTGGAAGGTTGCAGGGGCATTACAAAGGCCGAATGACATAACTAGGTATTGAAAATGTCCATATCTGGTTCTAAAGGCAGTCTTCCACTCATCTCCTGGACGAATGCGTATGAGATTGTAAGCCCCTCTCAAATCTAGTTTGGTAAATATTTTGGCACAGCGGAGTCTTTCCAGCAACTCAGAAATTAAGGGAAGAGGATATCGATTTTTAATAGTAACCTTATTTAGTTCTCTGTAGTCGATACATGGTCGCAGGGTTGAGTCTTTCTTTTCAACAAAGAACAAGGGTGCTCCAGCTGGGGATGAGGAAGGTCGAATGAAGCCTTTCTTTAAATTTTCATCTAAATATTCCCTGAGTACTTTTAATTCTGGTTCAGAAAGGTTATAAATGCGCCCAAAAGGAATGGTGGCTCCAGGAAGCAACTCGATGGGGCAGTCGTAAGGACGATGAGGAGGTAATTGATCAGCTTTTTTCTTGCTACAGACGTCGCTGAACTGTTGGTACTGAGGTGGCAAATTATCATAAGTCTGCTGAGAAATCTCTGAAACTTGTATTTGTTTTTGGGTAGATAACTTTGGATGACAATTGTCCCTACAGTACTCAGAAGGAAAGGTAACCGTCCTTGATTCCCAGTTGATAGAAGGATTGTGAATAGCAAACCATGGAATTCCTAAAATCACTGGGAACTTGGGAGATGAAATGAGATGAAAACTGATAGTTTCATGATGATTAGGTTCAATACAGATTCCAAGTTCAGTTGTTTCATGAGTTACAGGCCCAGAAGATAAAGGTGATCCATCAACAGTCTCCATATCAATTGGCGTGGATTTTGTTCTGCTCGCAATGTTATGGTCAAGTGCAAATTGTAAATCCATAAAATTTCCTCCTGCACCAGAATCCAACATGGCTGAACAGTGCATTGTATGGCCCCCAAGTATGACTTGTATTGGGATAACGAAATGAGAGGATGGTAAATAATCTTTGTCCACAGCCACAGATGAGATGGTCTGCACAACAGAATCTGGCAGTTGAGAAAGGTCAAGATTGCTCTCTGTCTTGGCACACGCGCAGGCTATAGACCTCTGAATCTTGTTGGGACAGTTTATGGCATAATGTCTAGAGCCCCCACAGTAGAGGCACAGATTTTCTGTACGGCGCCTCTCCTTTTCTGCTGCAGTAAGCGGTTTTCGGATAACGTCAATCTGCATAGGTTCAGGTGCAGTTCCAGTTCTTTGCTGGGTGTTCAATGATGATTGACTGAAGGAGTAGGTAGGACTGTTTCCAAACATCCGCAGTCTTTCCTTTCTACGTTCAGTAAGTCTCTGATCAATTCTGATGCACAGCTGAACAAAATCCTCAAAATTATCAGGGGCCTCAACTCTGGCACGCGCCGCCTTCACCAGTTCGGATACGCCTCGTCGAAAGTGACTCTCTGGCTGCTGGATTCCATGTGGTGTCAGCTACCCAGCGACGAAATTCTGCTGTGTATTCAGCAACTGAGCGCCGCCCTTGCCGCAGATTATGTAATTTTGCCTCGGCTGTGGCACAACGATTTGGGTCATCAAAGACTTGGTTCATAGCAGTGATAAAGTCATCTAAATCATTGAGAAGGTCACAGTTCTTTTCCACATAAGGCGAGGCCCATGCCAGAGCTTCGTCTGTCAGAAGATTGATTATAAACAGCACTCTTTTTCTATCACTGGTGAATGGAGCAGGCTGCATTTGAAAATAAATACGACATTGATTCAGGAATCCTCGGTAGTGATGACGATCCCCATTAAACTTTGAGGGCAGAGGCATGCGGGTATTAGAATCTGAGCCGGTGTTACGTATATCCAGAAGTTGTCTTTGAAGCTCAATTACTTCTTTTTGTTGGTCCAGTACAGACCTTGCAAATTGGAAAATTTTTCTTGATAAGTGGCACCAAATGCTTGAAGCTCAGCCACTTGTTGCTTCAAGGTGTTTACAACAGACTCCATGTTTGGGAGAGATTATTCTGTAACGATCAGGAGCTGGTTTTGGAGTCTTAGGTTGCAACTACTGAAGTTACCTACTTGTAGAAGCGTAGTCAGCAGAGCCAGAAGTCGGTACACGTGCGGGAGGTTACAGTACTTGAGGAGCAGGTAGGAATCGTAGTCAGGAAGAAAGCCAAAGGTCGGTGCACAATCCGGGCAGCGTAAGTACTTGAGGAGCAGGCAGGAATCGTAGTCAGGAAGGAAGCCAAAGGTCGGTACACAATAGAAGGCAGCGTCAGTTAGGGATCAGGCAGGAATCGTAGTCAGGGAGAAGCCAATGGTCGATGCACAATAGAAGTCAGAATACAACAGCAAATAGCACACACAGCAAGATTACCGGCAGAGCACAATAATCTCTCAAGGAGGAAGTGCAAGGCTGGGCTTAAATAGGAAGTCCAATTAGACATGGGTGGAGCAAAACAAGGGATCAAGGACCAAGACTAGGGGAACAGGGAACTAGGTAAAGTTCAGCAGAGGAGCTGTCCAGAAGAGCAAATAGTTCAGTGAGAAGAGCCGTCGCTTGGGATGCAAGAGTTCGTGGGTTCAATTCCTGACAACTGTATTTCCCGGGAATTTTCAATATCCAAATTCCCAATGTAGCGCCGTTCTTGATTTTTGGAAAGTGATTTTATTTATGTATTTTTTTTGTAGGTTTGAGCTCTTTTTCAGAGAATGTTTTACACCTAATAAAGGCGATTTTTTTTAATCATACTCAATGCCGCACGGACATCTTTAATGATTTCTCGCTATTTTCCAGCCTGTCTCGAATCGGAATACATGTTAGGCGCAGTCCCGCACTGCGCCCCACACACTGGCGAGGCGCAGCGGACTTTTCCCCACCTCCTCGGATGGCGAATATTAGGCGCAGTCCCGCACTGTGCCTAAGTTCCCGCATTGCGCCCCACACACTGGCGCGGTGGACTTTACACGTCATGTATGAGCGCACTACATCGGGCGGTGAATCTTAGGTGCAGTCCCGCACTGCGCCTAATCCTGCACTGCGCCTCACACACTGGCGAATCGCGGCAGACTTTACACAGCATGTATGAGCGCACCTCAGCACCAACATACATGAGGAGCAAATTTCGCCGGAAAACTGGCGGAAACATGCGCTCCGACGTGGCGAGATTCATACATATATGTACTATTAGTTCTTATTTAGTTAGAGAGAGACTTTTAAAGACATCTATTGCTGTTTGCAGCCGCGGGGAGAAAGGGGTTGGAAAGGAGGGGGGATGATGTGCAGCCCAGCCTGTCCTGTCCTGAACTGGCATTGAAATAGCAATGTTTTTTTAACACTTTTTGGCCAGCAGACCTCCCAATTAGGTGAAATTGTCCTTTTTGTTTTTGCAGTTCTATTGGTGTCTGTGCTCCCAGTTTGTCACAAATAGCCCCTTTTTTTGCAAATTTGGTTACAGATATTCTATAGTAACTATCGCTTGTTGTCAGTGGTGCCAAAACGCCATAGCTAATCCACATAACTTTTAAATAGTTCTATTGCAGTCCGTGTGTCTCAGTTTGGCGCAAATAGCGCACTTGTCTGCAAATTTGGTTACAGATAAAAATATCTGTAACCAAATATAGTAACTAGCGCCTGTGTGTCAGCATTGTAAAACTGCCGGATCTCATCTGTATAACTTTTCAATAGTTGTATATTGCACTCAGTGCATCTCAGTTTTCAACAAACTATCGTACAAGTGCGCTAATTGTGCAAACTATCAATTGCTAGTCCTACTGGGCAGTTGTAAATCTCAGGGACTGAAGGAAGAACACTGTTGATTTGGTGTTCTTCCACCAGACCGCATTTCACAGATATTAGATAAAAACAATTCTGTTTCTAATCCCAGTTGGTCGTTGGAAATTAGAGGGATTTAAGAATATCTGTGACTTGCCGTCTTTGCAGTACAGTTTCTCAATAAGAGACTGCCAGCTGAACCTCCGCGTTCCCCGTTGGGACGTTCTTGCTGACACCATATATGTGATGAGATGTTGTTCCCTGGTGCAAACAGTGATAGGGGTCTCCTGCCTGTTCCTATGTGCCATTTCCAATACCGGTGTTTTGTGTGTTTTGTGTGAAAGGGGCCCCTTTGCAGCTCCTACTGCTGTACCTGCTGTGGCTATGCCGTCCTCATGTTTTCGGTTAGCCATTGAACATAATGAATTATTTTAGCATATGAATTTTTTTTCTGTAACTTTTATAGCCTAATTGTCTTGCCTAAGATGTAGCACGTATCAAGTTTACTGTTGTTGATGTTAATTCCAGCTTCGCCTCACCTGTTTGGGTGTAAGAATGAAGCTGTTGTTCCTCTCCCATAGACTTTAATGGTCATCGGCGATAATCGACTATCCACATAATAATTGCCGACATTGACTATCGACTCGATAATGATTGTTGACACAATCGCTCATCACTAATCCTGACATGCTGATGCAAAACTTGATTTACTCTTTCCACTTGCACATTGGTTTGTGGATGGTAGGCTGAAGAGAACTCTAACTTGACTTGAAGACGAGAACAAAGTGCACCCTAGAATTTTGAAACGAATTGGACCCCTGGTCTGAGATAATATGCAGGGGCAGTCCATGCACGTGGAAAATATGCCAATAGAAGTGGCCAGTAGGCTGAGAAGCCGTGGGTAGAAGAGACAGAGGCACGAAGTAGGACATCTATGCGAACTGTAACCACCTAAATGGAGGGTGGTAGGTTAGTAAGTCCATGGCTATATGGGTCCAAGGACACTCTGGTATGGGCAAAGGTTGCAAAAGGCCTTGTTGCAGGCACAAGAAAGAAAAAAGTCCTTGACATCCAGACCCAGATTAGGCCAAAAATAATGACAAAATATGAGCAAACAGGTTTTTTGAAGTCCAGGAAGGAAGTCAATGGGAGCTGCCAAAATTAGATGTTCAGGAGTAACAATATGCCATGTTGAAGAGTTTAGGGCAGCGACATCAGGCACAGGAAAGAGCTTCAGTTTGATATTCTTGTTCGCAGGTCTGAAGTCTATCAAAAAATCAAATCTGGAAAAGAAGAGGGAGCACCTAGAGGATCGCCGAGGATTTCAGCACTGCCGTATAAAGATCCAGCAGGTTTTTGTGGTTGGTGAATATGTTGACTGTATAACAAGCCACTTCAAGTAAATGGTGTCATTCTTCTAACTTAATGGCCAGCAATTCTCGATTACGTATTCTCGATCCTTTCAGCTAGGGAAAAAGTCTTAGAGAAAAAACGCATGAAAGAGCTTTGCTTTTGGGAGTCTCCTGTGTGAGGCCCGCAACTGTTCCCACAGATGAGGCATCCACTTCGAGGACGAAGGGCTTCTCAGGGTTGGGCTTAGACAAGATGGGTACAGAGGCAAAGAAAGACTTTAAATGGGAGTATGCTTCTTCCGTCTCAGGTGACCAGAACTTAGGATTTCCATTCTTCTTGGTAAGCACCACAATAGGCGCCACTGCAGTGGAGAATGGTGTAAATTGTCGGTAGTATTTGGCGAATCTCAGGTAGTGCTGTATGGCTCATACACTGACTGGTCATGGCCATTTCAGGATGGAAGACAACTTGGTAGGGTCCATCTGAAGTCCTTTGTCGGAGACAATGTATCCAAGGAAAGGTAGGCTGGGCTATTTAAAGCCACACTTCTCCAGCTTAGCATAGAGTTAGTTGCTTCATTGACATCTTAGAAAATGGCACATGTGGGCACGATGAGCTTCAAGATTAGGCGAGTAAATCAAGATGTCGCCCAAATACACGACAACTCAGGAGGTTTCTGAAGATCTCATTAACAAATTCTTGGAAAATAGCTAGTGCATTGCAGATTCTGAAAGGCATCACCAGGAACTCAAAATGCCCGTCTTGGGTATGGACAGAGGGTTGACCCAGGTAGGAAATCAATAGGACAGTCATAGGTTCGATGTGGTGAAAGGGTTTCAGCCAGATTCTCACAGAAGATCTGCGTATTCCTAAAACGGTAAAGGCAGCCCCGGCAGAGGAGTTGAAGATGTCAGTGGAGCAGTGGTACGCACTCGATGTGGTGTCACAAGACAGCAGGAATGGCAGTTTTGTCCCCAACATTTTTCGCCTGTTTGCCAATTGAGGACTGGAGCGTGATGCTGTAGAAAAGGAATACACATAAGGACTGCAGAGGAGGAATGTGGTAACATATAGAATACGATCTTCTTCTTACTTGAAATCTCACAGGTTCAGTACAGGACAGAATGGAATTACTCAGGAATTCACCATTAATGGAAGTGATGACCAGAGGTTTGTTAAGACAGACCACCGGGAGATGGTACTTAGAAACCAGAGATGCGTCAATGAAATTTCCAGATGATCCAGAATCCATGAAGGCAGAGGCTTGGAACATGACACCAGACAAGGTGTCAAGTTGGACTGGCATGGCCAGATGTGGAGAGGTAGTGTTCACACCTAGAGATACCTCTCCCATGTGGTCTACATGCAGGAGTTTCCTAGACATAACGGACAGTACGTATGGAAATGCTCAGGGCTTGCACAGTAGAGACAAAGATTCTTCTTTTGTCGATGGAACCGTTCTTGCTATAACAGGTGGGCTCTGTCTAAATGCATCGGTTCTTCAGAAGAAGCCATTGGTGAAGGCAGTGGAGGCCCCTGAAAAACCGGAACAAGACGGGAAACATGGCATAGCCGGACCGGTTCACTTTGCTGTTGGAGCTTCTGCTTTGTCTCAGCGAATGAAGATTTATATGGGTGGCCAAATGCATGAGCTCATCCAGGGAGGAAGGGAGGTCGTGACTGGCCAGCTCGTCTTTTATCCTTCCAGCGAGGCCCTGGTTTCTTAAACACATTGCGGAACAACTTCAGCAAGACATAGATGTTGGAAGGTACTTGGACCCTTTGTCCCAATGGAGTGTGGCCCAGGCCAAGGCTTCACCCGACAGAAGATTGACTATGAATGCCAATTTAGCTTGTTCGGTGGAGAACTGACTCACCATTTATTCCAAATGAATGGTGCACTGGCTGATGGTTAAGTGTTCCCATCAAACCACAGGGGCAAAGGCAGATATAGCTGGGAGCCAAGAGATGCCACCAGAGCCATAGGCACATTACTTGCTGCAGGTCGTGAAGATGGTGGGGCGGCAAGTAGCCAGACTGCGAGCTGTTGCAACATGGGAGCCAGTTGGTCAATCTGTTGACTCTGCCTTGCGATGGTCATCGTGACAACCCAGATGTCAGGCAGGGGCATCATGGCCAGATCTAACTGTAACGGACAGCTAGGATGTGGATTCTATGGACCATTGCAAGCAGTGGTGAAAGCCACGTCAGGGAGCAGAGTCTAAGATGCCTCCCGGTTTCACCAGAGCCCACTGCAAGGCAGTTCGGATTTGCTGTGGCAGGAAACAGCCAGGTCGCTACACCTGATACAGCTTGCTTGTAGTGACAGCCAGGGTGCAGCGTGGTAGAGAAACGGCAAGCAATGCTATAGGCAGGCAGCAAGCAAAGGGATTGATGCAAGGGTAAAATACACAGCATAACTTGACCTCAGGAAATGCTTTCTCTAAGGCACTGAGCACTATAGGTCAAGCAGGGCGTGCAAAAAGTGAGCAGCAGATATACGGTCAAATTACAGGCGAGCTGGCCCTTCCAATTTCACTGGGTCATAGCCATAGGGAGCGGGGACATGCACACTAGCAGGCAGAGGCATGCAGGGAAGCAAGAGCACAGAGAGGTAAGTATTGAGCAGCAACAGCAAAGTAGTCAATGTACAGCTTGTATAACAGTATAAATTTCGTGTGACCTCAAAATAACTCAACACACAGCCATCAATGTATGAACCGCTGGCAGCAAAAGTGAGTACACCCTAAGTGAAAATGGACAAATTCTGACCAAAGTGTCAATATTTTGCGTGACCACCATTATTTTACCGCACTGTCTTAACTCTCTTGGGCATGGAGTTCACTAGAGCTTCACAGGTTGCAGCCATTTGAATCTTCTTTCACTCCTTCATGACTACATCATAATGCTGGTGGATGTTAGAGACCTTGCTCTCATCCACCTTCTGTATGAGGATGCCCCACAGATGCTCAATAGGGTTTAGGTCTGGAGACATGCTTGTCCAGTCCAATATTTACCATAATTTTCTTTAGCAATGCAGTGGTCGTCTTGGAGGTGTGTTTGGGGTCATCATCATGTTGGAATACTGTTTCCAAAGGAAGAAGATTATGCTCTGCTTCATTATGCCACAGGACATGTTGGCATTCATGGTTCCCTCAATGAACTGTAGCAGCGCTCCTGCAGCCCCAAACCAAACCATGCTTGGCTGAAGGCAAGACACACTTGTCGTTGTATCTCTCACCTGGTTGCCACCACAGTTGCTTGACAAAATCTGAACCAAATAAGTTTATTTTGGTCTCATCAGACCATAGGACATGGTTCCAGTAATCCATGACCTTAGTATGTTTTTCCTCAGCAAATTCTTTGTGGGCTTACTTGTGCTTCATCCTTAAAAGAGGCTTCCTTTTGGAATGACAGCCATGCAGACCAATTTTATGCACTTTGAGGTTTATGGATTGAGCACTGACAGACTAACACCCCAACCCTTTTACTGCTGCAGCAATGCTGGCAGGAATCATACATCTATCTTGTAAAGACAATCTCTGGATATGATGCTGAGAATGTGCACTCAATTTCTGTGGGTGACCATGATGAGGACTTGTAAAACTAATGTATAGTCCTGACCATCGTGCTGTAGCTCAGTTTTAGGATGTTGGCAATATTTTTTTAGCCTAGGCCATCTTTATGTAGAATCACAGAAAAATGGGACATTATTTACTCAAAAACAAAAAAAAGGCTATACTTACAGCTCAATGGCTGGACTAGAGACTGAACCCAGTAGCAGGCAACAAAGGTCCCTGTGCTACTTGAGAAAGATAAACAGATGCAGGTAATTGCTGAGCAGTTTCTCACACACTACTCCACTAGAGGGACAATTAGATGATAAAAAAACTGCACATTGAATTGATACCTGTTCACACTGGTATGCGGAAAAGCCACGGTAAAATACATGGGGAGATTGCACAAATGCAAAAATACAGATGAGACAACCACTCACACCCCTTCTATGTATGATGGGGGCGGTTGGCGGTATTATAAATTATAATTGCATATAGATAAGGCGATACAGAAGGGTGCCATTAATAGAGATATGTTTAGTGCACCATGCTGACTTCCAGCCTATTACGCCACTACTATTTGATTGGGTGGGCTGCCCAGCACTTTTTAGGTGTTCAACACAAAATACTGACACCCTCTGCTCCCCAGTACTTTTGGGCAAAAAAAGTACAAACTGGAAAAAAACAAAAAAGGGGTAAAGTTGATACAGGGCCCCATAAACCAGCTCACAAGCCACATCAATTTTTCCCATTTCTTGCGTCCCAACACAAACATTTTACGAAAATTGGGACATTTTTACCAAAAATGCAAAAAAGGGCCATAGTTAATTTTCAGCGTCTCCTTTTTGGGGATCTACCCCCTCTTCTCTACCTCTTGATGTTGGATTTCCCAGGGATCTTTTTCTGGGTCCTCCCTTTTTTTCGTTGAAATTGTGTTGAGCGATTATTACGACAAATTTGAAACGGCGGGTTTTTTTTATGGGATCGAAATTTTTAGATCGGGGCGATAATTAAGGCAAAATCTTGCATATCTATTAAGATGGCGCCTTTTTCGCGCTTCCTGAATTTTCCGGCCAAAAATCAGATTAAGAATAAGGGGGGTAAGTGTGGCACGTCATGACGGGGATTTATGGGCGATTGGCTGGAAAAACACATGACCTCATTTTACATAGCCCGCGTTTCTTTTCAGCCTCATGTCTCCACGTCCATAGGGTAGGACGGCGCTCTGCCGGGCCAAACAGCTCAGAAAAAATTTATTCTATTTCGCACAAGAAACCTCTACAATTAGCTGGACCTTACTTTATTTAAGATTAAGATTGGAAGTTTTTTATGTATTTGGTAGAAAATTTTTAAAGGACATCACCGCCTAAAAGTCACGGGGGGACGGGGGGGGGGGGGGGGGAGGGGGCCAGGGACAACACAGACAAGCTCAAAAAGAAACTGGTAAAGTTCCCAGACTTAGTGTAGACATTGCACTGCAATATCTTTATTATTAACAGTTTGCTATGAAAATTTCCTGGATATTGGCGCCCTAACTTATATTGGGAACACATTTTTTCTAGTAACTGCGGGCTCTGTGTTAGGTGCAAAACTCCACTTTTTTTACATAACATTTCAATGGTTCATTTAAATTTTCCCATTTCCACCTTTGTTCATATAACCCCCCTTGCCTTAAATCTGAAAACGCAATTTTATAGTCCCACAGGAAAATTAAAAGGTGCAAAAAATCCTTTATTAACAAAAACATAAACGATACGTTTTTTTGATTTGGGGCGCACTACAGCTTTTTCATTGAGCAGCTTGCAGTAAATCTGAAAACAGAAATTTTTTAATAGTCCCCAGGGAATTGAAAGGTCAAAAAAACCGTTATTATACGAAAACATACCAGATACGTGTTTTTTGATTTTGGCGCACTACAGTTTTGTTCTTTTGACGCAGCTTGCACGTAAATTGAAAACAAAATTTTTAATCACCACGGGCGAATTTAAAAGGGTGAAAAAAAATCCATTTTATTACGAATACATTTCAGATAGTGTTTTTTGATTTTTGGCGCACTACAGTTTTTGTTCTTACGCGCTTGCACCTAAATCGAAAAAAACAAATTTATAGTCCCAAGGCAAATTAAAAAGGTGAAAAAAACCCATTTTATTATGCGATTACATTTCAGATACGTGTTTTTTACTTTGGCGCACTACATTTTGTTCATTGACCCCTTTGCACGAAAATTTTTAAAACAGCAATTTTATATCACCACATGAATTGAAAGGTGCAAAAAATACCGTGTTTTAATAAACATAACAGTTTCTGTTTTTTGATTTTGGCGCACTACAGCTTTTTCATTGACGCAGCTTGAACGTAAACGAAAAACAGAATTTTAAAATTCACCACGGTGTTTGAAAGGTGAAAAAAATACATTTATTATCCCAAATTTTTGATACGTGTTTTTTCCTTTTGGCGCACTCCCGTTTTTCATTGCGCAGCTTGCACGTAGACTGAAAACAGAATTTTAAGTCACCACGTGAATTGAAGGTGCAAAAAATACCGGTATTAACGAAAACAAACAGAAACGTGTTTTTTATTTGGGCACCAGCTTTTTTTCATTGACGCGTTTGAGTAAATCTGAAAACGCAATTTTATAGTCACCACAGGTAAATTAAAGGTGCAAAAAATCCCGTGTATTATACGAAAAACATAACGATACGTGTTTTTTGATTTTGGGCGCATAAGCTTTGTTCATTGACGCAGCTCCCCGTAAATTAAAAACAGCAATTTATATTCACCACAGGCAAGAAAGGTGAAAAAAATCCTTTTTTATTATGCGAATAATTTTCAGATACGGTTTTTTTTGACTTTGGCGCACTACGTTTTGTTCATTACGCATTTCCCCGTAAATCGAAAACAGAAATTTTTTTAAGTCCCCGGTAATTAAAAGGGTGCAAAAAATACCGGTTTTACGAAAACATAAAGATACGTGTTTTTTGACTTTTGCCACCCAGCTTTGTTCTAAGCACACCCAAAAATCGAACACAATTTTAAGTCACCACAGGTGAATTGAAAGCTGCAAAAATACCATGTATTAACGAAACAAAAACAATCAACATAAAGACTCCTTTTCCCCGGGGCCCTTTTTAATCTGGGGGCAGACGGTTTAATGGTCATACTGCGGTCCAGACGGGTATAGTCAATGTCCGGAAACAAAATGGGGGTTTGAAAGACCCCTTTTTGGGCACTTTTTAAAAATCTGGGGGTCATGCAGGTTTGGGGCCATGCTGCGTTCCAGACAGGGATATTCAATGTCCAGTTCAAGTAACTGATGGAAATCATACTGCCTTCGGGCACTTTTTAATTTGTGGGTGAGCGGTTTAAGGGTCGGGCCGGGGGGTACAAGACAGGGAAGTGAATGGTCTGGACTTTTTTTCTTACTTTTATAACCAAATTTGGTTTGCCTAAGATTACCGTATCCTTTTGACTTTTGTGGATTTTAAATTTTCAGTTTCCCCCACCCTTTTTTGGGTGAAAAATGAAGGTGGTGTTGCTCCCCCATAGATTTAAGGTCATCGCTCTAACGACGCTCACTATCGAAAAACCTTTAAACGTAGCGCCGACTTTGCTACGATCGATCTCGATCCCAACGCAATCGCTCAACACTAAAACACCAAGTCCCCTGTGTTGATGATGAGATGATGATGCGACATTGGGACCATCGGGGTCTTTTCCGCAAAAATTGCTTGCGAGCGCTTCACCGGACGGGGAGGAAGACGAGGGGGTAGTTCAATAGGGGCCCCCGCCAAAAAAAGGGAAAGGGGGTGGTCGCAGAATTTCCGTGATATGATTCCTCCCAGTCCGCAAACCCCCCCTCCCCCCTTATCGCATCAAAAAGGTCCAGGACCCCCAAAACCGGGGCCTTTTTGAGCAGTCTGATTCACCCAGCATGCTTAGCCCCCTTTTTCCGTAAACGCATAAGTAAGGCAAGAACCAAATGGTTAACCAACCAACAGTCAGTCGTGCAGCGAATGCATGATTTTAAAAGGGGGGAAACACTTGGCCAAAAAAGGCCCAAAAACCGACGGGGGGCCTCCAACCACGTCACACCCCTCTGCTCCGCTCCTCCCCTCCGCCACCCCCAACGTTCCTCAGCCCCCTGTCTCTCAGAGTCATGATCGGGGATCAGCCTCCGCTCACCTCCACCCCCCCAAGTACCCCCAGCCCCCCAAGGACCCATCTCCCCCTTCCCCTTCCCGCCATTTGAGACCTGCACCCCGTACAGCGGCCATCTAGCAGCCAGCCTTCTGTCTTCCATTTTGGGAGCAGAAGAAACATTTAACCCAAACCACCCAAAGCAAAAAGCGAAGTCGGCTTCCCAGGTTTTTGCCTTGGAAATTTTCCCTTTCCGTCTGGTGGCACAGAGGGGTCCCCCACTATGGCCCTTGCCTGCCCCCAAAACCAGACCCGGCGGCATTTCTTTGCCAAAAAAGCTGTCCCTGCCCTGGCCCACGTTCATCTAAAATTTCAAGCGCGTTGTCGCATTGTGGCCGGAAAAGTCCTCTGACTACCGACACAGGGACTAGTAAGCCTGCCAAGGCCACTATATCTTGTGCAGCTCCTGGGTGACTGGGGGGATGCTCGGGCGTGACGGTGGCTCTCAGGCTCGGCACCACTCTTCAAAACCGCGGGGAGGGTGCGGGCTTTTCCCCCCCAAGGGTTCCTCTGGGGGAATCACGTGCCCAAGAACCAAACCCCTTTTTTGAAATTAATTTTTTTTGGAGACCCCCGTCCCCACACAGGTCTGAGCTTTTGGGGACGGCCTCCCGCAAGAGACTGAGCGCGGGCCCGGGGTGACAAAACCTTTTTCCCGGAGGTGGTTCCCTGGGCCCAAAACTGCTCCGCCCTTGTCGGTAGGGCGGGGGCCTCCCTTCCCCCCCCCCCCCCCCCCCCCCCCCCCCCCCCCCCCCCCCCCCCCCCCCCCCCCCCCCTTTCCCCACCCTCCCTCCCCCCCCCCCACCCCCCCCCCCCCCAAACGTCTCTTTGTTGACAGGGAAAACCCGGAATTCCCCCCCTCCACATGCCCAGCATTTGCAGCAGCAAAATGCCTTTACCATAGAAGTGACACAGGGCCGAAACCCCATTTTTTTGCGGACCTCGGGGTTTTGACCACTGAGGGGGAGGCAGGGAAAGAGCTCGCACCATCCTCCCATTTTTAAAAAAGCCCCCAAAAATGTCAGGGCGCCAATGCCCTTTCAGCAGAGCTTTGATTATCTTAGTTCGGAAACGTCGTTGCACCTGAAACAACAGGCACCCCAGCGACGGAGGAGGAGACGGACACAGATCGGACACGGAGCCTTTCTCTCCGCAAACCCCAAAGGGCCCGACAGTTTCAAAATTTTCCGTCTTCTTTAGGCAGTGGTTGGGGGCCCAGAGCTAGTGCAAGGTGGCGCATCACTTAGGGGGCACACTACAAGTCAGGGCTGTGTTAAGCGTGCCCGGGGACAGCGGGGGAGGAGGGGGTAATCCTAACACCGATGTTTCCGACGTCCCCGCCTTGGAAAAAGCTTGGCGCGAATTTGAGGCGGGGGAGGAAAATTATTAGAAGTTTGCTATGCCCCCCGACCCAAGGGTTGGGGAAATAAGGTCCCCTCTTTTTTTGAGTGCTTTGGGTCTCCATTTCCCCAACATGATCCTCGCATTAAGCCATCAAAAAAACAACAGTTAATGGGGGGCCACCCTCCTGGACCCCGGTACAAAACAAAAAATCCCCCTTTTCCTTCCACAAACCCAAAAAGAGTAAAAATTGCAGGAAATGGGGGACCTGTTGATTGTCAAATGGAACACTGTTTCGTTTTCTTCATGTTCTTCTTCACGGGAACAAACCACGACGTGAAGCATAAAAGGGGCCAAGTAGCCGGCGGCAGCAGCGCAAGGGGCAAAGCCCCAATGGGTGACCCCTGGCAATTTTATTTACCACCTCACCAATTCATGCAATGCAGGCAACATACAACCCCCCAGAACCAGGTTTTTGATCTTGGGGCACGACAAACTGCGTCTCAACACCCATGTTTTTTGTAAAGTGTTCCGGACCCCAAAAACTTCTGGGTATCCAAAAATGGACGAATGGGCCCCAGCTGGCTCGCCACGCCATAGAGGGCGTCCGCCCCGCAGCCCGCCATATCTTTTGCGGACCTTCACAAGCTGGAGGAGTCATTACAGACAAACGCATCCGCTTTCCCCAATAATGGGAAATCGTTTGACTTTCAAACAAGATTTTAATCAGGCATGGGTCTCTGATGATTTGTGGCCCCCAATTGCCCAGGTCACCGATTTGTTTCTCTTCTACTTTACATTTTTCTCCAAAACAGAAATGGCCTCTTTTAAAAATTATTTTTTAAAGATATTTTTTACGCAATTTTTATTCTCAGTTCCCAAAAATTTTTATTTTGCTGGTTTTGGTGAGGGGAAATGTAAAAGACACCAAGGTTTCATGACAAAACCCTATTCCTTTACTCACTTCATCTTTAGAATTTTTCCATTTTCAAAGGTTTTGGGGTCATGTTGCCCCACAATTTTTTTAAAAGGGCTGAGAATCATATTTTAATTTTTGGGGGCCCGTTCTGTGAATACAGCAAAATTTTGGTCCCTTTTTGGGAAAAAAAGTGGCTTTTAATGGCATTTCTCCCTCACAATTTTTAAAAGGGCTGGGAAATCTATTTATAATTTTTTTGGGTCAGTTCGTAATCACAAAAATTAGGTCCTTTTAACAGAAATGTGCTTTTAAGGGCATTTTTCCCCCAAATTTTTAACAGTGGGTGGAAAATCATATTTATAAAATTTTGGGGGGAGTTTGCTGGAGAAAAGCAAATCATGGCCCCTTGGAATAGAAATGTGGCTTCTAATGGATTTCTCCCCCACAATTTTTTCAGGGCTGAGAATCATTTTTAAATTTTTTTGGGGTCATGCGCTTGAATGCAGCAAACTACAGGTCCTATTCAAAAAAAATTGTTTCAATAGAATTTTTTCTTACAATTTTCAAAATCTCAGGGTCATGCTTTGAATTTTTTGGGGGCATTTTGCTGTGAAACCCCGCTATGCTCAGGGCCTTTTTAAAAAAAAAATGTTGTTTCTAACAGACATTTGTTTTTTTCAAAAATTTTCCAAAGGGTCATGGGGTTATGTTTTGAATTTTGGGGGCATTTTGCTGTGAAAGCACTATACTACGGTTTATTATAAAAAAAAATTTTTTTCAAACAACTTTGTTTTTCACAATTGCAAAGTGGCTCAAGGGTGATGGTGCTTCAAAACAAATAGGGGGACACTGTTAATGGGCAATTTGCAAAATACTTGTTTTTTGAAGATCTTTAACAAGCATCAATCCTTATGAGACAACCCATTTAATATAATTAAAAAAAAAAGAAAAAAGACAGGGGGATTCCAACCTATTTTTAAAAAAGGTGTTTTCTAGAATTAAAAACCCAAAAACTTGCATTAAAAAAATACTGTAAAAAAAAATTTCCCCTGAATTGTACCCAGGGGTACAGGAAAACTTGACCAATGAGGTTAATTTAGAGGACAGGGGGTAGGGGCAAAAACAGAGAACAAAGTACAAGACCATTTCCCCGCAAAGTTGAGTAAAATGAGAAAAAGAAGGGCCAAAAAAAGGGGACCTGGGTTGGGAAAGGAGCGTTAACCACCAGTATTTTCCAAGTGAAGCCAATTGGTCCGCCTCATACGGAGGGGGGAACGCTACCCAGGTCTTTTACTGTGTACTGAGGGGAAAGGGTGGCTTCTCACACTTCCGCTTCCGCACTCTGCTTTTAGCCGACAGTTTTGTTAGCTCACAGGGCTTTTAACCTCGGTTTAAAAATACGGGACCCGCCGGGCTCTCACCCTCCCACTGTAACTCCGGCCCCGGGGCATGCTGTGGCACAGGACAGGTTAGTCATTCCGTTCAACAAAAAGGGGTGAAAAACTCCTTTTTTCCGGGAAACTTTTTAATCTGGGGGTCAGAAAGTTTTAATGTCATACGTCCCAGGACAGGGACAGTATAGTCCCGTTAACTAAAATGGTGGTTGAAGACTCCTTTTTCCGGGACTTTTTAATCTGGGGTCAACAGGTTTTAAAGGGCATACTGCGGTCCCGGACAGTTCAATCAATGTCCAGTTCAAAAAAAAAAGGTATTGAAAGACTCCTCTTTCCGGGACTTTTTAATCTGTGGGGCAACAGGTTTAATGGTCATTTTGCGGTACAGGAAAATATTAGTGTCCAGTGAAACAAAATGGTGGGTTTTCCCCGCTCCTTTTTCCGGCAATTTTTTAAACTGGGGTCAGACAGTTTAATGGCATATGCGGTCCAGGACAGGGATAGTCAATGCCCTGAAACTAAAAGGGGGTTGAAAGACTCCTTTTTCCGCACTTTCTAATCTGGGGTCATGCAGGTTTGGGCTCATGCCTGTGGGCCCCGGCAGGGATAGCAATGTCCCCGGAAACAAAATTGGGTTGAAAGACTCCCCTTTTTCCGCAATTTAAATGGGGGGTTTGCAGGTTTGGGGCCAAGCTCTTTTCCAGGACAGGGGTATTCAAGTCCCTTCAAGTAAAAAAAATGGGTTTAAATAAATGCCTTCGGCACTTTTAATTTTGGGTGATGCAGGTTTTAAGGTCGCTGTGGTACAAGACGGGGTGTGAATGGTTATTTGGGGCTTTTTTTTTTGTGGCTTTTATAGCCAAAAAGTTGTGCTAAGAGTGCGGTATCCATTGACTGTTGTGGGTGTTAATTCCAGCTTTTTCCAGCCCCGTTTTTGGGGTAAAAATGAAGGTGTTGTTGCTCTCCCCTTTGACTTTAATGGCATCGCTCTAATCGACGCTCACAAAACGAAAAACCTTAGAGGTGGCCGACTATCGACTATCGCCGATGTCGATAGCCCAAAGTAATCGCTCAACATATGTTAAAGAACGGAGCCAGCCCCGGGCCCCACCGCACCCACTGTAACTCCGGGCCCCGGGTCATGCTGTTGGGACAGGACAGGGATAGTCCCCAAAGTCCAGTTCAACAAAATGGTGGTTGAAAGACTCCCTTTTTCCCCGGGCCCTTTTTAATCTGGGGGGCAGAAGGTTTAATGGTCAACGCGTTCCTGGACGGGGATAGTCAATGTCCATTCAACTAAAAGGTGGTTGAAAACTCCCCTTTTTTCCCGGGACTTTTTTAATCTGGGGGTCCAGACAGGGTTTTAAAGGTCAACTGGGTCCAGGAAGGTACATCATTCCAGTTTAACTAAAATGGGGTTTTAAAAACTCCTTTTTTCCCGCACTTTTTAAAACTGGGGCTACAGGTTTTAAAGGGGATGCGCGGGCCCCGGGCGGGTTTTTTCAAAGTCCTTTCAAATAAAAAGGGGGGTTTTAAAGACTTCTTTTCCCCGGGACTTTTTAATCTGGGGGGGCAACAGGTTTAAGGTCATACGCGGCCAGGACATTTTCGGGGAATGCCCGGAAACTAAAATGGTGGTTGAAGACTCCTTTTTCCGGGACTTTTTAAAAAGTGGGGCAACAGGGTTTTAAGGGGGGCATGCTGCGTCCAGGGCAGGGGGTATTCAATTCCATTCAAGAAAAAAGTTGGGTTTAAATAAAGCCTTTTTTAAATTTTTAAAAATTTTTGGGTGATCAGGGTTAAAGGGTCATGGTGGACAAGACGGAAGTGAATGGTGGTGACTTTTTGTCTGGGTTTTATAGCCTAAGTGTTGTGCCTAAAATTACAGGTTCCCTTTGACTGTTGTGGCTGTTAATTTCCAGCTTCTCCAGCCCCGTTTTGGGGGTAAGAATGAAGGTTTGTTCTTCCCATAGACTTTAAATGGTCATCGGGGATGATCGACATCGACTACCAAAAAAACCCACGATTGTGGCCGACTACGCATCCCCCCGAGTCGATAGCCAAAGTAATCGCCAACACTAGTTTACACAACCCCGATTTGGACAAACCTCCAATTTTGGGTTCCAGACCATCTCTATGCTGATGACACCCAATTATACACCTCCTCCCTGAATCAGTCCACCCTCCACAAAACAAATGACTGTCTGTCCGCGTCTCTGACATAAAGTCCCCTCTCGACTGAAACAACCCTCACTAAAACTAAACTTCTTGACCTTTCTGCCATCTAGTAACCCCCCCCCCTTGCTATTTCGTTTTTATGTGTGTACCACCCTTACTCCAGCCGCGGCCCGCTGTCGGGGTTACACTAGATTTTGAACTGATCTTTACCCCATAATCCAACCCTTGCCCGCTCCGTCACCCGCCCCCTCAAGAACATTCCCCGAATCCGTCCTTTCCACTGTGGAAACAACTCAAACTCTCAGGGCCCTTATTCTTTTCTTTTCTTGACTACGTAAAACCTTGCTAATCGTCTCCCTCTGTGCAAAATTCCCCCCCCTTCAATTGTCCCAAGCAGCAGGGAGGCTATCTTTTCTTTTCCCCGGGTATCTAATGCCTCTACCCTTATCATCACTGCACTGCTTTCCCATTCAACAGGAACAGTAAAACTTATCACTCCCCCCCCCACCCCTAAAGCTCACACAAGCTGCACCCCCTACACACCTCCCCATCTGTCTACCCCCCACCCCTTCTCCGCTCTGTGCTGAATCAGGTTCACTCATCAATCATCCGAACCTCCCATCCCCCGTCTCCAAGTTTTAAACACGTGCGGCCCCAGTTCTCTGGAATAGCCCCCGGGGCGTCAGGCCATTCAAAACCCCTCAAGTTTAAAGGGGCATGAGAAACATTTCTCAATCGGCCTCCCAAGACCCCAAAGGCTATCACACACATCTTCACTTCTCACTAGGGCACTAACGGGCACTTATCTGTTATAGATGTACTGTCAGGGTGGCAGGTTCACCCTTTTTTTTCAGTAAAAAACCCCCTATTTATGAAACAGGGGCTGGACCATTGTAAATTGGCACTTCTACCGTTTGTTTCATGCATACACCCTAATAGATTGTAAGCTCTCACGGCGGGGGCCCTCAAAACCCTTGTGTTATCTGTAAGTATTTTTAATGTGAATGTCTTACGTTTCCCCTAAAATTTTTGTAAAGTGCTTCAAAATTGTTGGCGCTTTTAAAAAAAAAAGATTATTTTTATTTTTTATTATTAAAGGCTGGGATTTGGACTGAACCCAGTAAGAGGAACACAGGCCCTTGTATTTGGGGGAAAGAAAAAAAACAGGTGAAGAAATTGCGACAGTAGTTTACACACCCCCCCAAAGGGGGGAAAAAAAGATGATAAAAAACTGCAAAATTGAATTGATACCTTTCCACAAGATGTGGAAAACCCCCAGCATAATACATGGGGGGATTGCCAAATGCAAAATTACCGATAAAGAAAACCCTCACACGCCTTCTATGTTAAGGGGGTATTGGGGGGAAAAGATAAAACGGGTGAAAGGTAATTGCTGGCAGTACTGGGCAAATTTTTACCCTTTTTCATTTAAAGGGGGTGTATCATTGTTTCCGCATTTAGACAAAAAATTTACATTTAAACCAGAAATTTACATATACTATATAAAAAGACACATATGCATGTTTTTCTGACATGAAATCACAATAAACCTTACCCGTTTTAGGTCAATTAGGATTATCCAAATTATTTTTTTGCCAAATACCAGAATAATGAGAGAGAGAAAATTTTTAAGGGGAATTTTTATTACTGTCTGCAAAGTCAAAAGTTTACATACATTTTGTGACACACTGTTAAAAACAAAGCAAAAAAAAATTGCTGTATTTTGTGCATTCAGCCTCCCAAAAACATTGATAAAAAGCTATCAAAGTGTCATATTAATAAAAGCCTTTACTCAGTCTACAAAAAAACTATCCATTTTACAGCTCATTATACAGAAAAATAAAAACATTATGGCTGTCAGACTAAGACAACATAAAAACGCATTTCTGTAGTATTCATGTTATAAAACATAAAAAAGTATATAAACTTGATATTGTTGTAATTGTAACAAACCTCATAGTAAAGTTATCATGTCACTTATATCACACAACAAATGTTGTAAAAATGAAACCCAAAAAACTGTGACAGAATCGCAGTTTTTTGTTTTTTTTTTCATTTCATGGTCCAATGTCTAAAAAGTCTGGAACACTTGGGAGCACAAAATGCACAATACACACATAGGTGTGTTATTTTTTTGGGGTGTTGAATCCAAAATGAAGTGTTTTTGGGGAAGGTTTCACTGTTTAGTATTTTGGTGGTTTCGCAAATCGAATGGCACCGCAAAAATCTGTTTTCAAAAGCCAAATGCATCCCCCCCTCGGTATGTTTGCCAGCATCCAAACAGAAGTTTGCACCCATACATAAGGTTTAGCCGAACTTGGAATAAATTATGTAATCCAGGTTGGGCTGCTTTATTTCCATATTTCCTTGTAAAAATGAATCATTTTAAGCTAAAACTGCATTTTATTGGAATTTTTTTTTATTTTTTTAATTTTCAACTAAACATTTAAAAAAAATTGGGAAAAAATTGTGGGGAGTTTTATCAATACATCCTTTGATATATTCCTTAAGGGTGTAGTTACCCAAATGAGGGGGTGTTTATTTTTAGCACCTTAGGGTGTCCACAAACCTTTAATGGCGCCTATAAAATATCCTCATGAACATGAGGTCCCAAAATCCAGTAAGTGCTCCTCCTACTCTGGGTCTTTTGATTGAGTCACTAAGGCCACATATGTGATATCTGTAAAAATGGCAGAATTAAGGGAATCAAAATTGAGTTGTGTTTACCTGTTATCATTTACTGTGTTCCAGTAAATAATTGATAAAAATTTTAAATCTGCAAAAAAGGTTACATTTTGAAGTTTCACCTTCACTTTGCCTTAATTTCTGTGAAACCCGAAGAGTAAACAAATGCTGTTTTAATATACATTAAGGGGTGCAGTTTTTTAGATGGGGTCAATTATGGCGATATCTAGCATGGGGCAATGATTAAGGGCATGCAGTGCCAGAAACGCGTCAGCGATTATGTACTTCGGCACATCTTTGCTTTTTGTCCACCATGCCTCTATACTTTTAATGTATCTATGGATACGAATAAAATCTTGGTTTTATTTAACCTTTGACCACCTATTAGTCGCTGTCCCACACAACCTTTTGCCTTGGACTTTGTATACTGCTGGAGCAGGGGACTTGCATCTTAGGTGGGTGCTATCCTGCATACTAGGTGAGCTGACTCCTTGCAATCTTAAGGCATCTAGCATACACGACCTTCAAAGCCATGTCAGAACTTGACTAGTTCCTAAAAAAACCTGTTTTGAAAATTTTCCTGAAAATATTAAAAATTGCTGCTAAATTTATAAGCCCTCTAATGTTGTAAAAAAAAGTCTAAAAAAGTGTGAAACCATACAGTAGACATATGGTAGATGCTAGTTATAAACTATTTTTTTGCTTTAACAAAACTAGCTTTGAAAAAAGGGAAATTTTTTTAAAAATGTCAAAAACAGTTTAAAAATTTTTTATAAAAAAAACATGGATTGTGAGAACCAAAATTTAGTACTAACACTAAGCACAGTGTATCATGAGAAATTATTTTTGAATCATATGGATAGGTAAAAGTATCGAAAAGTTATTCCCACACAAAATGACACATGTCAAATTTGAAAAATGGAGCTCCCTCTTTTGAAGGAAAACTTCCTGCTTCCTTAAAGAGTTAAAGGTCCTCCTAAAGTTTTCCTTTAGAATGAAGCCGGACTCAGAGGGGTTAACAAACGCCTACCAAAATAGTACATTCTGTAAACAATAAAAAAGCAGTACTTATCTTTTACCCATGTGTTTCACTGCAGAATCTGCAGTGGTCCTCTACCAATCTCTACTTACAAGCTGTCATGCTAGTATGTCACATCAGGAACCAGTCAGATGCTGCTTTTATCATGTGATACATAGTAGCAAAGCTTAAAGAGTACCTATCACCTCCATACAAACACACAAAAATTGATAAAATTATAAGACTTTTCTCAAATAAATGTCTTTTGCAATCCAGAGGATATCCCTCCGTTTTACAGGGGAAAAAGGTTTTGCTTTCACTTTGTAATCAGGAGATTTTTCAAACTGTTGGGAGATATCAATGTGCAGGGGGAGTGAGGGGGTAGCTGCTTGGATAGGGTCATCTGAGTCTCACTACTCAGTACAGAAAGGACAGCAAACTAAGGGTATGTCTACACTGCAGTGGACAAAAAAAAAGACCCGAAAGCCAAATACTAAAAAAGAGTTTTCTGTCCCCTGCTGTCAAAAGCACAAAAAAACGTCCGTTTATTGTTGCAAATTTTGTTTTTGGCGCGGTTTTTACCGCATTTTTTCTTGTCTTCAAGCTGGTTTTTAATGTATGCATATTTTAAGCCATTTGATGTAACTCCCCCCCTACAAAAGGGGGGTGGAAAGCACATTTTTGCAATATATGGAATCTTAGTCCATTTTCAGATTTTTCACTAGTAAAATTATCTCGCTTTTGTAGCCAAAATTAAGGTTTTTTTTTTATGGATTTTGGTGCTAATAAAGTTGTCGTTTTTTCCACTAACAATCTGTTTTCTTACGGATTTCGACACTACAATACTTTTTTTTACTGATTTTGCCGCTAATACAGTTCTTGTTTTTGTAATTAAAAATATGTTTTTTTATGGATTTTGGCGTTAAAATCCATGTTTTTATGGATTTTGCTGCTACTGTTATCTCGTTTCTGCTGCTAAAAATCTGGCTTTTTACGGATTTTGACGCTAATAAGTTTATCTCCTAAATCTGTAAGAAAAAAGGATTTTTAGCGAAAAAAGTGAGAACTTTAATAGTGTCAAAATCCATAAAAAAAGTATTTTAGTATTAAAATCCGTAAAAAAAAAGTATTTTAGCGTCAAAAAACTTATTTTTAGCGACAAAAGCGAGAACTTATTTTTGTGGATTTTGGTGCTAAAATCCATAAAAAAATTTGTATTTTTGCCAACAAAAGCAAGAAATTTATTAGCATCAAAATCTCTAAAAAAGTATTTTAGGGCCAAAATCCGTAAAAAAAAATTTTTAGCGACAAAAGCAAGATAACTTTAATAGGGCCAAAATCCGTAAAAAAAAGTGTTTTAGTGTTAAAATAAGTAAAAAAAAATATTTTTAGCAACAAAAGTGAGAACTTTAATAGCTCTAAAATCTGAAAAAAAGTATTTTTATCAACAAAAGGGAGATAACTTTAAAAGCGCCAAAATCTATAAAAAAAAACATTTTTGCGCCAAAATCCGTAAAAACGTATTTTTAGCATCACAAGCGAAATAACTTTATTAGCAACAAAATCTTCCAAGAAAAGCATTATAGCGCCAAAATCCTTTAAAAAATGTATATTTAGCATCATTAGAGCAAAAATCTTGAATTGCGCAAAAAAAGTTAGCGAAAAAACATGATCACTTTATTACAAACGGTATGAACAAGGACATATCCAACATTTGTATGCAGAATTGAAAAAAAGTATAAACTTTAACACCCACTATAGGAGGGGCGAATGTCCTGGGTAGGTTTTCATTGAAAAATCGCTGCAAAAAAACATCCAGCGCTTTACATAGACTCCTGTAGGAACTTTTCTGCCCTTCTCTGGCGTTTTTACAACATGTTAAAAAAGACGACCAGTAAAAAAACAAGCAGAAAAAACAAGGTCAGTATAGACAGCAGGAGGTTTTTACAACAGAAGTCTATGGGAGATGATTTCAGTCCTTTTTTCAGTGTTTTTAGAAAATTAAAAACACTGAAAAAATTGATGTTTTTCTGTGCAGTGTAGACAGAGCCTAAGGAAACAGTATGACAAAGTTTACTTGTTGCTAAAGCCTTCTCCTCTATAGCACACAGGCATCTGTATTACACTGCTGCTGGTGTGCACATGATGTAGATTTACAGGCTCTCCCCTGCACTGTGGACTCTCCCAGCTCAGGAGCCTACAACTGTCATCACAGTCATCCATCAAGCTGTCATGCGCCGACTTGGCCCGACTTCAGAGCTGTTTTAAAGGGCCAGCGCTTTTTTAAAAACTGAAATACAGGTGAAATGCTTTGGTTTTCCTAATAAAGCATATTTTAGAAAGTGTTTGTATTTTAGTCTTCTGTTACTTCATGAGGTTTGTCTAAAGGTGATAGGTACTCTTTAAAGAGAACCTGTCACATAGATTATGCCCTCTTACTGAGGGCAGCACAAGCTAGTGACCTGCTATTTCCAGCGCTGTCTCTTATTCTGTAAGATGCTGTAGTTTTAGAGTATTTAATGCTCAAATCTGCCGTTTTCAGCCTGAAAAGAGTCATGAAAAGAGTCAGATTTTTCATACTCCACCCAACTGGGTATATCCCCGCCCACCTCACAACTGATAAACCTATTACTTTGAATAGGCAGAACCACATGAATAACTGCCAGTGGGCGGGGTTAACCTTGGTTGGGCGGTGCTAACACCTGTTCATGAATTAGATTTGAGCATTAAGGGTGACATGTATGATTGGGAGTTGCGCCTGTTTTCTGGCGAAAACTGCGGCTCACCAATCCGAATTCCCTGTCGGACGCAGTGATGCGATGTCAGGCGCAAGCTTCGCCACTTTCGGATGCGCCTAACATGAAGGGGCATGCAATGGGCGCGGTGTGGGCGTTCTGGGGCGGGACGCGGCACTTTCGAATAGTCCGAGGCATGAATGATCGCGGGTCGGCAAAGTGTGGCGCATTGCAGCTCCGACAGGCAGACCTAGTTGATTCTGGTCGAAATGAGCCGGAGGAGGCGAAGTGAAGCGAGAACGTAATGGAATGGGGAAAAATGTTCTCTAGGTCGACAGTTACAACAGTACACAACTCTCAGCTCCGTGAGGCAGGGAGTATGATTCAAAAACTCGTTTTTATTAAGTGTAAAACATTCTCAGAAAAAGAGCTCAAACCTTCTAAAAAGATACATAAATAAAAATCACTAACAACGCGTTTGTCGCCGTCACCGGCGCTACATCAGGAATTGCGATATAGAAAATTGCTGGGAAATACAATAATTCAAATTCTGTAAGCGCTTCTCATTGGTCGGCATAAACCAGCCAATCAGAATAGGAGCGACAGTGACCCATTATGACCTATGGAGAAGTATTGACCAATCAAATGAAAAGCCGGGACAGTTCAAAATACAGTAAAAAAGGCAGAAAAGAGCTGATTGGTTGAGCTAGCGGGGGCTTGGCTATCCCAGCCAATCAGAATAGGAGTGACAGTGACCCATTATAAGCTATGGAGTAGTATTGACCAATCAATTGAAAAGGCGGGACAGTTCAAAATACAGTAAAAATGCAGAAAAGAGCTGATTGGTTGAACTAGCGGGGGCTTGGCTATCCCAGCCAATCAGAGCGCGAGCTATTTTGTCCCATCGTAGTCAAAGGAGAGATCGGGGCAATGAAATCTCGGCTCTCAGCACCGTGCGGCATGGAGTATGATTAACCCCTTACCGCCGGAGCCAGTTTTGGCCTCTCTGACAGAGGCCCATTTTTTAAATCTGGCATGTGTCACTGTACGTGAGATAACTTTTTGACACTTTTACCTATCCAGTGATTCAGAGATTGTTTTCTCGGACACATTGTTTTAAAGGGATAGTTAAGAAATTTGGCCCAAAAAGTCCTTGTTTATTTGTGAAAAATATCAAAGAATCGTGAAAAATTTTGAAAAATTTACCCATTTTCAAACTTCAAAGATTTCTGTGTGTAAAACAGATAGTTATTCCACTCAAAATAGCTTATAACTAGCATCAACCATATGTCTACTGTGGGTTTTTGCATCTTTTTTAAAATGTCTTTTTTTTATTTACGCCCAATAGGGGGCTTCGAAAGTTTGTAGTAATTTTCAAATTTTCAAGAAAATTTGCAATTTTAATTTTTTAGGGACCAGTCCAGTTTCTAATGTGATTTGATTGGCCTGTATGTTAGATAAAACCCCATAAATGATTTCATTAAAAACTAACACCCCTTAAAGTATTCAAAACCGAAATTTAGGAAGTTTATTAACCCATTAGGTGTTTCACAAGAATTAAAGCAAAGTGGAGGTGACATTTCAAAATTTCACTTTTTTTTGCAGGTTTTCAATTTTTATCCATTATTCACAAGAACACGGTAGATGTGATCAGGGAAATTCAACTTAATATTGATTCCCCAGACTGTGCCATTTTCAGCGATATCCCATATGTGGGCCAGTGCGCGTTTTGGTCAACCACAAGCCCCAGAATAGGAGGTCCCACCTACCGGATCTGGGGTCTCTTTTTCATTACGATTTTATTTAAGCGCCATTTCAGGTTTGCAGACGCCCTAAGGTGTTAAAATTTAATAAACACCCCTAAAAGGACCACATAACTACACCCCTTAAAGAATATATCCAGGGGTGCAGTGAGCATATAGACCCCACAGGTGATTCACAATTTTTTTTTAGTGTTAAGCTGTGAAAATTAAAAATGTTATTTTTTTTCCAACAAACTGAAATTTTAGCTGAAAATGTTTCATTTTTAAAAAGAATCCGTAAAAAAAGCATCCCAAATTTTGTTAAGCAATTTTTTCCAAGATCGGCAATACCCTACATGTGGGTATAAACTGCTGTTTGGGCACATGGCAGGGGGGTACAAGGGAGGGAGCGCTATTTGGCTTTTGGAACGCAGATTTTGGTGGGGCCATGTCGCATTTGCAAAGCCCCCCAAAGTACCAGAAAAAGGTGAAACCTTCCAGAAATCGCCCCATTTTTGGGAAACAAAAACCCCTAAGGATCTCAATAGGGTTTTACTGTGCATTTTGGTCGCAAAAGGTGTTCCATAGTTTTTTTTCAGTATTGGGCTATGAAAATGGGGGGAAAACTCAGTTCCCCCATTGTTTTTTTTGGGCTTCATTCTTTCAATGTTCGGCGTACGGGATAAAAACAGGATAATTTTACTATTTTGGTCGGTAAAATTAAAAATGATATAAATTTTATATCTTTTTTTTATGTTTTATTACTTTAACACAATAGAAATACTGTAGGTCTATAAAAAATTGCGTTTTTATGTTGTCCATTCTGACAACCATAGCTTTTTTCTTTTCTGTATACGGGGCTGATTATGGGCTTGTTTTTTGTGGGATGAGTTGACGTTTTTTTTTAGTACCATTATGGGGGCATATGACGCTTTGATCACTTTTTTATTTAAAGGTTTTGTGAGGCATTTTGAACAAAATACAGCAATCCTGGTAGTGTTTTTTATTTTTTTTTTTTACAGCGGTCCCCCGTGCGATATAAATGACATTTTAGCTTTACTCAGCAGGTCGATATGATTACAGTGATACCAAAATTTGTATATTTTTTTTCATGTTTTACTGCTTTTACACAATAAAAACACTTTTAAATTTAAAAAGGAAAACAAAGTTTTTGCATCGTCGCAGTGTGAGAGCCCATTAACTTTTTTATTTTTTGGTGTACGGAGCTGTGTTGGGTCTTGTTTTTTTGTGGGATGAGTTGATGTTTTTTTGGGGACAAGACTTTATGATCAGTTTTAAATCTGTTTTTTTTGGAAGGCAGGATGACGAAAATACTGTAATCCTAGGAGTGTTTTTTATTTTTATTTTTAACAGTGCTCACTGTGCAGTATCCATGAAAAGTTAGATTTACTCTGTGGGTCAATATGACTACGGTGATACCAAATTTATATAGTTTTTTTTTATGTTGAAGAACTATAAAAAAAAAAAAAGTGTTTTTATTGTGTAAAACAATTTTTATGCATCACTGTCTTCTGAGAGCCATAACTTTTTTATTTTTCTGTATACAAAGAGGCGTAAGGACTTTTTTTTTGCGGGATGAACTGTAGTGTTAATTGGTACAAATTTGGTGTTTATATGAGTTTTGATCGCTTTTTATTACATTTTATGTGCAGCGGGATGAACAAAAAATCGTAATTCTTTGATTGTTTTTTTACATTTTTTTAACAGTGTTCACCGTACGGGTTAATAAATCTGACACATTTATAGGAGAGGTCGTTACGCATGCGGCGATAACAAATATGGATACTTTATTTTATATCTTTTTTGGGACGTTTGGCGTCTGTAAAGGGGAAAAGGGCGGTGTACGTGTTTTTATTTTATTTTTTTCCCCATAGGGTATTTATAACACCAATCTTCAGATCTTCTGAAGGTTGCTGATATTAGGCAAGCCAGTGCATAGCACTGTTGCTATGCACTGGTCACCATGACAACTGTCAGTCACGATGCCCACAATGCATTGTGGGCATCGTGACGTCACAGACGACCCCGGGAGGTGATCTTCACTTCCCGGGGGCTGTCTGGTAGGAGATCGTTGCTGCACTCTCATGCAGCAGCGCGACTGAAGCAGGCAGAAAGGGCTCCCTCCTCCTGCCTGAGACTTAGCTCCGACGATCTTAATTGATCGTCGGAGTTAGGCTATGTTCTCACGGCTTAACTGCGGGACGTAATTACGCCCCGCAATTACGCCGTGTGGCCAGGGACGGGAGCGGGTAAGTGAGCTGGGGGCCGGCACCTCGTCGGCCCATAGACAATCATTACCAGCGGCGCGTATACGCCGCTGGTAATTCACATGTCAATTATCTCTCCCACTCGGCGTATTCGTCGAGCAGGGAGAGGAGACGTAATCCATAGTTCTCTATGAGAACTGTGGATTACCGTAGTTACTAGGACGTATTCAGCCCGTAATTTGCGCACTGCGACGCGTAATTACGGACTGAAATATGTTCACTTTTAAGCCGTGTGAACATGGCCTTAAGGGGTTAAACACCCGCGGCTGGAGCTCACTCCGGCCGGGGTGATGTGGCATGAAGCCAGCGGTAATTTATCTCTGGTCCCATGTCGCGATCACTCGCGGCTCGCCCGCAAGCCCGCGCGATCGCCAGGACGTATGCATACGTCCATTTGCGGGAAGTCACTTCCCACTAGGGCTTATGCATACGTCCAATGTCGGGAAGGGGTTAAAAAAATCGTTTTTATTAGGTGTAAAACGTTATCTGAAAAAGAGCTGAAACCTTCTATAAACATACATCAATCAAATCCCGAAAAACGCGTTTGTCGCCGAGACCGACGCAACATCAGGAATTGTGATATTGTTAATTGCCGGGAAATACAGTAATTCAAATTCTGTAAGCTCTTCTCATTGGTCGGCAGAAACCAACCAATCAGAATAGGAGCGACAGTGACCCATTTTAACCTATGGAATAGTATTGACCAATCAAATGAAAAGGAGGGACAGTTCAAAATACAGTAAAAAAGGCAAAAAAGAGCTGATTGGTTGAGCCCAGGCGGCGATAGAAGGGCGCCCTAAAAGTTATTACTGTCTATGGGAAATATTCTAGTACTGTGATTGGTTGGGGGGAAGAGGGGCTCGTCCTGCTTAGCCAATCATCAATAATATCAGTTAGCCAATGATCAATAATATGGGGCTAACGAAAATAAAGAAATAAAAATGAATTCATTGAAGTCATATTTATTTGTTTATTTTCGTTATACCCATATTCTTGATCATTTTATATAGAGATCGGTACAACTTCGTGAGTCTTATCATTTGATTTCGGCCATGTGCAGTTTTATTATAGATTGCATTAGAAAACCCATAAGAGCGCCGCTCGCTCTCCCATTGGCCCAAATAATCGCGCCTCTTTTAACTTAGCCAATCACAAACAGAGCTCGCTCTGCATTTCTTTTCCCCATAGAACACTATGAGATAAGTAGCACACCCGCTGATTGGCTAAGCAGGACGAGCCCCTCTTCCCCCCAACCAATCACAGTACTAGAATATTTCCCATAGACAGTAATAACTTTTAGGGCGCCCTTCTATCGCACCCTTCTTGCTCCACTCAAAATAGACGCACTACATATGATTGGTGGATTCATATCTGCCGCCTGGGCTCAACCAATCAGCTCATTTCTGCGTTTTTTACTGTATTTTGAACTGCCCCGCCTTTTCATTTGATTGGTCAAAATAAAAGAAGAGCCTCCTCCACAGGTGGAAGAACCCATGTAGGTGGACCGGGCACACTTGTCGGAGTTAGAGCTGTCCCGCCATAGGAGAACCTTTGCCTCTACTGCGCCAGTCCGGACCATTTCCGTAGGAGTTGTCCGCAGCGTCCTCAGCGGTCGGGAAACGCTCGCACCTAGGTGCCGTAGGAGAGGCGTCCCTAGGTGCTCAGTCTTCCTCTCCACGACTGTTGTTGCCAGTGGAGGTAACAACGGATGCCGGTCTATCTCCTCTGGTCCCTGCCTTCCTGGACTCCCGCTCCACCGGGAACTTCATTCATGCCTCTCTGGTGTCTCGCTATCGCTTGCCAGTGATCCGCCTGGAGAAACCGTTGCTTACCTCTTCTGTCAGTGGGGAGCTTCTTAGCGACACCATTCAGTTCATCACCCGTCCAGCGACCCTCCGTGTAGGGGTCCTACACACGGAGAAGATCTCCTTTCACGCCCTGCCTCGTACTTCTTCGGCGATCCTGTTGGGGCTACCCTGGCTGCAACGTCACGCCCCTACGCTTGATTGGAAGACAGGTGAAGTCCTGCGTTGGGGATCGGATGCCAGGATCTCTTTTTGGGTTGGCACCACGCCCGGTGGCCATCTCTCCTCCCCATGTCTCCGTCAAGCCTCTACAAGGTCTGCCAGCGGAGTACCAGGATTTTGGAGATGTATTCTTGGAGAAACAGGCTGAGAAGCTACCGCCCTATCGGCTGTATGACTGTCCCATAGACCTCCTCCCCGGAACCAGTCCCCCACGGGGTAGGGTCTATCCTCTGTCTGTGCCTCAGACTCAGGCCATGTCGGCCTATGTTCAGGAGAACTTGTTGAAGGGTTTCATACGCAAGTCCTCCTCTCCTGCAGGTGCAGGATTCTTCTTCGTCCAGAAAAAAGACGGTTCTCTTCGTCCGTGTATTGATTACAGAGGGCTAAACAGGATCACGGTGAAGAATCGCTACCCTCTACCCCTGATATCTGAGCTGTTTGATCGTCTCCGTGGAGCCAAGGTGTTTACCAAATTGGACCTACGTGGTACTTATAACCTCATCAGAATTCGAAAGGGGGACGAGTGGAAAACGTCTTTCAACACGCGGGACGGGCATTTCGAGTATTTGGTGATGCCCTTTGGGCTTTGCAACGTTCCAGCTGTATTTCAGGAGTTCGTCAATGACGTATTTCGGGACTTGCTGTACACCTACGTCATCGTATATCTGGACGATATTCTGATTTTTTTCCCCTGACATACAGACTCATCGGGTACAAGTACGCCAGGTCCTGCGACGTCTGCGGAACAATCGACTGTATGCCAAGCTGGAAAAGTGTCAGTTCCACCAGGCCAGCCTTCCTTTCCTTGGGTACATAGTCTCTGATCGAGGTCTGCAGATGGACCCAACTAAACTCTCGGCGATCCAGCAGTGGCCACGACCTGTCGGTCTTCGGGCGATTCACCGCTTCCTAGGATTCGCCAACTACTACCGGCAGTTCATTCCCCACTTCTCTACGCTGGTGGCTCCCATTGTGACGCTCACCCGAAAGAACGCTAATCCGAAATGTTGGCCTCCGTCTGCCGAGGAAGCATACTGCCAACTGAAGACAGCGTTTTCCTCAGCACCTATTTTTGTCCGTCCGGATCCGGAGAAACCCAACAGCCTAGAGGTGGATGCCTCTTCTGTAGGAGCAGGGGCGGTCCTGACCCAGAAGGGTCCTAAAGGCAAAACTGTCACATGCGTTTTTTTTTTCTAAGACCATCTCACCGGCAGAACGAAATTATGCCATTGGAGATCGTGAGCTGTTGGCCATAAAATTTGCTCTGGAGGAGTGGCGACATCTGTTGGAGGGAGCTCGACATCCATTTGACGTCTTCACAGACCATTAGAGTCTCCAATACCTCCAGACGGCCCAGCGTTTAAATCCTCGCCAGGCCCGGTGGTCTCTTTTTTTTCTCACGATTTGATTTCAAGATCCACTTCCGACCGGCCGAGAAAAATGTCAAGGCGGATGCCCTCTCCCGTGCTTCTGACATTACCGGGGAAGAACCAGTGTCCCAGCACATCATTGGTCCTGAACGGCTGGTTCATGTGGCTCCTGTGGAATTCCGTAGCGTTCCTCCGGGCAAAACCTACGTGCGTCCCGCTCTCAGGAGGAGAATTCTGGGTTGGGGGCATAGTTCTCTTCTGGCTGGCCACCCCGGGATACGGAAATCCTACGCTCTTATCTCGCAACACTACTGGTGGCCAACTCTGCTCCAAGATGTCATGGACTTCGTTCTCTCCTGCACCATGTGTGCCCAAAACAAGGTCCCTCGACACAGGCCCGCAGGCCTCTTAGTCCCTCTACCTGTTCCGGAGTCTCCATGGACACACATAGGCATGGACTTCATCACGGACCTGCCTTCTTCCTCTGGAAACTCGGTCATCTGGGTGGTCACTGATCGATTCTCAAAGATGTCCCACTTTGTGTCGCTTCCTGGTCTCCATTCTGCTCCCCAATTGGCGGGCCACTTCTTCCATCACATTTTTCGCCTGCATGGTTTACCATCCCACATCGTCTCCGATCGAGGCGTCCAATTTGTCTCTAAGTTTTGGCGTGCCCTATGTTCCCGCTTGCAAATCAAGCTAGACTTCTCATCTGCATACCATCCCCAGACAAATGGGCAGGTGGAGAGGGTAAATCAGATCTTGGAGGAGTATCTACGGCACTTTGTATCCGGACGCCAGGACAACTGGTCCGAACTGCTTCCATGGGCCGAGTTCTCATATAACCATCGGGACTCCGACTCGACTGGCCGTTCCCCATTCCTTGTGGTCTATGGTCGTCATCCACACCCACCCTCCCCTTGGCTTCTGCCTCCGAAGGTCCCGCTGTGGACAACCAGGTTCGGGATATCGGGGTCATTTGGTGAGAGACCCGACATGCCTTACTCCAGGCTTCAGCCCGCATGAAGACCCAAGCTGATAAGAGGAGAAGACCGTCCCCAACGTTCCTCCCAGGGGATAAAGTGTGGCTCTCTGCCAAATACATATGCCTCAAGATCCCCAGCTATAAGTTGAGTCCACGGTTTCTGGGACCTTTCAGAGTACTTTGGCAACTGAACCCGGTGTTCTACAAGCTCTGCCTACCTCCATCTCTCCGGATTCCTAATGCCTTTCACGTCTTCCTCCTAAAGCCTCTGGGCTTGAACCGGCACTCCCCGAAGCGCGCTGCTCCATCACCGGTACTCGCGTCCCCTGATGTTTTTGAAGTGAAGGACATCTTGGACATGAAGACCATCAGGGGTAAGCGGTTCTTTCTTGTAGATTGGAAGGGCTTCAGCCCCGAGGAGAGGTCCTGGGACCCGGAGTCCAATATCCTGAACCCAGATCTAATTCGTAAGTTCCTTCAGCCTAAGAAGAGGGGGAGACCTAAGAGGGGGGGGGGGTACTGTAGCGGGTGGGCGCGCCCCTCGGCCCACGGGCCGCTGGCGCACCCCTGGCCGCACCCCCGGGAGCCTGCCAGGGTCGGGTGGGGGCGCTGGGCGCGGGACGAGCAGGGGGTCCGCTGGGCATGGAGACTCACCTGACCTCGTTCCTGTAACTTCCGCGCCCTCTGCCGGCCGAGGCGCGCGTGCCTCTCCCTAGGGCGCACACTCGTTCTTCTAAATTTAAAGGGCCAGCGCCCCGGTAATTGGCTAAATGCCGGGCGCTTCCCCTATTTATGGTTTCGCTCCACAATCACTCCCTGCTGGATCTATGTTGCCTCGTGCCCTAGAAGAAGTGTTCCTTAAGTGTATTCTTGCCTTACCGTGTACCAGACCTCTTGCTACGTTTCTCGACTCCGAACCTCTGCCGCCTGCCCTGACCTTCCTACTTGTCCTCGACCACGAACCATTGCCGCCACCCCTACCTTCCTGCCTGCCCACGACTACGATTTTTGGCTTACGATTCTGTACCTTGCTGCCCCTCGGCCGCCACCGCAAGCCCGCCACGTCAGGGGTAGCGACCTGGTAGAATCCCGCCGCAGCAGGTCCATCCCGCTTTGCGGCGGGCTCTGGTGAAAACCGGACCTACTTAGACTCCGCTCCCTGGAGCGATTGTTGCCATCGCTTGCGGTGGTCCAGTGGATCAACTACCTAGCCGTTACACCCACACTAGCTCCACCAATCAGCTCTTTTCTGCCTTTTTTACTGTATTTTGAACTGTCCCGCCTTTTCATTTGATTGGTCAATACTTCTCCATAGGTTATAATGGGTCACTGTCGCTCCTATTCTGATTGGCTGGTTTATGCAAAGTGCTTACAGAATTTGAATTACTGTATTTCCCGGCAAATTTCTATATCCAAATTCCTGATGTTGCGCCGTTATTTATTTTTTGTAAGTGATTTTTTTTAATGGATTTTTTTTTAGAACGTTTGAGCTCTTTTTTAGATAATGTTTTACACCTAATAAAAACGATTTTTTTGATTCATACTCCATGCCTCATGGAGCTGAGAGTTGAGATTTATTTCTTGAGCAATCTTATATATTTTCACTTAAATTTTTAATGATCCACTTTTTCACTACATTTAATCGTTTTTAGACAGCTTTGATTTTTCACTTTATTCATTCATTCATTTGAAAGACAACTCTTTTTGCTCTGCACTAACATGTTTAATGATTTCTCGCTGTTTTCCAGCCTGTCTCGAATCGAAATACATGTTAGGCGCAGTGCGGGACTGCGCCTAAGTCCCGCACTGCGCCTCACACACTGGCGAGGTGCAGGGAACTTTTCACCGCATGTATGAGCGCACCTCCTCGGGCGGCGAATCTTAGGCGCAGTCCCGCACTGCGCCTAAGTCCCACACTGCACCTCACCCTCTGGCAAGGCACGGTGGACTTTACACCGCATGTATTGGCGCACCTCAGGTGCCGACATACATGAGGCGCAGCTTTCACTTGAAATCGGGCGAAAACGTGCGCTCCGGCGCAGCGAGATTCATACATGTCGCCCTAAATGCTCTAAAACTTCAGAATCTTACAGAATAAGGGACACAGCACTGGAAACAGCATGTCTGACACTAGCTTGTGCTGTCCTCAGCGAGAGGGCCATTATCTATATGATGGATTCCCTTTAATTTGACAAATAACACACTATGATGCTTTGGCAGAGAACGTTATCGTAACGTTTTCAATGCTTTCAATGACTTTTGTTGTAATGGACAGATAACATGGTGCAGTAAGATATCTCTCTTAAATAAACTGTGCTATACTAAACTATACTAACACCACTGTTTCTCTTTGAAATACCCTTTAATGTTTTTTTTTTATTTTTTGTGCTCATTGTCTTGCTCTGTAAGTCAAATGCTACATTCCACATTGTAAATATGGTTGTTCTAATATTTTGAGGAAATTATTTGTATGCATTTATAATGTTTTATAACCAGATCTGACAAAATACAGCACTGTATATGGAAGAAGATGGTTTTTAACAAGAGCATTGAAATTGATTCTTTACCCAGGCAAATTCCCACAGTTTGGATTTTCTGCTGAAAATCTGCTGTTGTTGAAAATCTGAACATCCTGCAAATAAATCTGTACAAATCTGCATTCACACTGGACTGAAGAATTTGTAAAAATCATATGTTGAAGACAGGTTATAACACAGAGTTTGAGAGTTTGGCAGAAGGAAAGAGAGACTGCCAGAAGTAGTAGAGTTGATTCTGGAGGCCCAACCTACAGCTACTATTTGTGCTTCTTTTACTCTGCCTTTCCCAAGGATGTATATGAAGTTTAAAAGAAACTCCCGTGGTTAGGGACCCACTGGTTTCTTTGTGGTCAAGTCTGAGCCTGTCCAGAAGCGCTCCAGCTTATTAGAGCCTTTAGATCATGCTGAGTCTGGAAATACCTAAGTACCCTTAAGCTGTGATCAGGTTAGTCTGCAGAGCCCTAAGAGACTTCTACAGAGCCTGCCAACGGGAAGCTGTTATAGAGTCCACTGTAGAAAGATAATTACAAATCTGTTTATCGAGGTTAGTGGCGTAGCTACAGCGGTCGCAGCGGTCGCACTTGCAAACAGACCCCTGAGCCAGGGGGGCCCCCAAGCCCCCTGCACCACATAACTGTAGTATCAGTGGCGCAGAGGGCCCGAGGGAGGGCTGAGATCTTTATATATATATATATATATATATACACTCACCGGCCACTTTATTAGGTACACCATGCTAGTAACGGGTTGGACCCCCTTTTGCCTTCAGTACTGCCTCAATTCTTCGTGGCATAGATTCCACAAGGTGTTGCAACGATGCTCAATTGGTACCAAGGGGCCCAAAGAGTGCCAAGAAAATATTCCCCACACCATGACACCACCACCACCAGCCTGAACCGTTGATACAAGGCAGGATGGATCCATGCTTTCATGTTGTTGACGCCAAATTCTGACCCTACCATCCGAATGTCACAGCAGAAATCGAGACTCATCAGACCAGGCAACGTTTTTCCAATCTTCTACTGTCCAATTTCGATGAGCTTGGGCAAATTGGAGCCTCAGTTTCCTGTTCTTAGCTGAAAGGAGTGGCACCCGGTGTGGTCTTCTGCTGCTGTAGCCCATCTGCCTCAAAGTTCGCCGTACTGTGCGTTCAGAGATGATCTTCTGCCTACCTTGGTTGTAACGGTGGCTATTTGAGTCACTGTTGCCTTTCTATCAGCTCGAACCAGTTGCCCATTCTCCTTTGACCTCTGGCATCAACAAGGCATTTCCGCCCACAGGACTGCCGCTCACTGGATGTTTTTTCTTTTTCGGACCATTCTCTGTAAACCCTAGAGATGGTTGTGCGTGAAAATCCCAGGAGATCAGCAGTTTCTGAAATACTCAGACCAGCCTTCTGGCACCAACAAACATGCCACGTTCAAAGGCACTCAAATCACCTTTCTTCCCCATACTGATGCGCGTTTGAACTGCAGGAGATTGTCTTGACCATGTCTACATGCCTAAATGCACTGAGTTGCCGCATGTGATTGACTGATTAGAAATTAAGTGTTAACGAGCAGTTGGAACAGGTGTACCTAAATAAAGTGGCGGTGAGTGTTATATATATTATTATATTATATATATATATATATATATATATATATATATATATATATATATATATATATTTTAGAGATGGGCGAATTGATTCTAATGAAGTTGAATTCATTTAGAATTTCAGGAAAACTTTGATTCTGAATGAAGTCGAAGTTTGGGGTGATTCGCGGGAATGAAGCGTGTTTTTAAAAAATGGCTGCGAGCACATGGAGTTACATGGGGCAAAAAAGTCTGGGAGGAAGAAAGGCATAACCTAAATGACATGTGCAGAGTTGAAGCCAATCAGAGACCAGCAGGATTCTGTGATGTCGCCGCACTATATAGGTCCGGGCGCGACGCTGGCAGCTCACACCGCTCTCACTGTGCTGTGTAGGGAAGGTGCTGCCGCTGCTGCTCATGATGTCTCATGCTAAAGAACTCACTTTTATACAGCGATTTTTGGGGGAGTGTCACAGCTTGTCTCAGAGACTGCTTCTCTTACGTTCTGTAGCGGGTGGTCCCGCTCCTCGGCCCACGGGCCGCAGGAGCACCTGTGGCCGCCGCCCCGGGTGCCTGCCGGGGTCAGGTGGTGCCGCTGGCCGCGGGACGAGCGGTGGGTCCGCAGCACATAGAGACTCACCTGACCTCGTTCCTGTCCCGTCCGTGCCCTCTGCCAGCCGAGGCGCGCGTGCCCGCTCCCCAGGGCGCGCGCGCTCGTTCTTGGAAATTTAAGGGGCCAACGCCCTGGTAATTGGCTGATTGCCGGGCGCTTCCCCTATTTAAGGTTTCACTCAACAATCACTCCTTGCTGGATCTATGTTGCCTCCTGCCCTAGAAAAAGCCTTCTTTAAGTGTATCCTTGCCTTACCGTGTACCAGACCTCTAGCTACGTTTCTCGACTCCGAACATCTGCCGCCTGCCCTGACCTTCCTGCCTGTCCACGACCACGAACCATTGCCGCTAGCCCTACCTTACTGCTTGCCCACGACTACGATTCTTGGCTTACGATTCTGTACCTCGCTGCACCTCGGCCGCCATTGCAAGCAAGTCACATCAGGGGTAGCGACCTGGTAGCCTCACGCCGCAGCAAGTCCATCCCGCTTTGCGGCGGGCTCTGGTGAATCCCGGGGCTACTTAGATCCGCTCCCCGGCATGGCTGGATCCCTACCCACCCTTACATTTTTAATTCGATTTTGTGGGGGATTGGATTGAAGTCCAGTGTGGTCAAATTTAGATCATATACATTTTAATGCTATCTGCTCAGTTTTTTGACCATTTAATATCCCAAGGATCTAAAACCTGTTGCTTTTATTATTTAAAAAAAACAGCGTTTTTACAATCCAAATACCACTTCATTTTTGGTTTCTCATTTCTTTTGCGCAATTTAATCCCGGGGTTAATTAAGCGTTGTTCTGCTGTTGTGGTCACTAAAAGTAACGGTGTTTTTCAGGCCAAAAAGAAACTTTTGTGTACATAATTTTATATCCGAAGGTAAATTACGATTTTTCTGTTGTTGTGTTCCTAAATACACGCTGTTTTAACACGCTACAAAGCTGGGTAATTGTTGGCAGCACTTTTCTTTTGCGAAATTTTACACCCAAAAAGGTTAACTAAGCATTTTTTTTGCGTTGTATTCAGTAAAAGAAAAAGTTGTTTTTCACCCCCAAAAAGAAGAATATTTTGGCTTTTTAGCATAATTATACCCAAATTTTTTAATTTGGTTTTTTGTTTTTTTGTGTTCCTTTAAAATACACGCTTTTTTAACATCCCTTCCCAAAGGGGGTAGTTTTTGGGCCCAGCACATTTCTTTTGTGCAATTTAATCCAAAAGGGTTTAATAAGTATTTTTCTGCGGGTTGTATTCAGTAAAAAAAACATTCTTTTTTCACCGCCAAAGAAAAAATTTTTGGGGTAGAAAAAAATTTTTCATATCCAAAGGGTTTAAATTTCGAGTTTTTTGTTGTTGTTTTCCCCATAAAAATAAAAACCCCGTTTTAACACGCTCCAAAGCTGTAATTTTTGGGAGCACATTTTTTTTGGGGTTTTTTCATCCAAAGGTTTAAAAACAAAAGCATTTTTCTGCGTTGTATTCATTTAAAAGAAACGTTTGTTTTTCCCCGCAAAAAAGGGAAATTTTGGCTTTTGGGCTTTAATTTTCAACCCAAAGGGTTTTAATTTTGAGTTTTCTTTTTGGTTGTTTTCCCGTAAAATACACGCCGTTTTAACATGCTACAAAAAGGGGGGTTTAGTTTTTGGGCAGCAAATTTCTTTTGTGCAATTTTCCCAAGGGGTTAAAAAAACTAAGTTTTTTTCTGCGTTGTATTCAGAAAAAGAAAATGTTTTTTTTTTCACCCCCAAAAGAAGAAATTTTTTTGTAGCTTAATTTCATTTTCCGAAGGTTAATTATGATTTTTTTCTGTTGTTGTTTTCCCGAAAATAAAAACACCCCTTTTTAAAAATTTGTAAAAAGGTGGAAATTTTGTTGGGGCGAAACATTTCTTTTCCCGCACAATTTACACCCAAAAAGGGTTTTAACTAATTTTTTTTTCTGCATTTGTATTCAGTAAAAGAAACGTTTTTTTTCACCCCCAAGAAGAAATTTTTTTCTGTAGTTTAATTCTACCCAAAAAGGGTTTAAATTTACGAGTTTTTCTGTTGTTGTTTTTCCGTAAAATACTTTTGCCCGTTTTAACATGTTTAAAAAAGCTGTGGGTTGTTGGCAGCACTTTTCTTTTGTGCAAATTACCTCCAAGGGTTTAACTAAGTTTTTTTCTGAAAGTTGTATTCGGGTTAAAAAAAAACATTCTTTTTCACCCCCAAAAAGAAGTTTTTTTGGGGGGGGGGGCTTTTTAAGCAAAATTTCATATGAAGGTTAATTCGGTTTTTCGGGTTTGTTGGGGTTTTTTTAAAATACTTTTGCCTTTTTAAAACACGCTAAAAAGTGAAAATTGTTGGCAGCACATTTTTTTTTTGCGCAATTTACACCAAAGGTTAACTAAGCTTTTTTTCTGCAGTTTTTATTCAGAAAAAGGGAAAAGTTGTTTTTCTCCGCCAAAAAAGAAATTTTGGCGGTAGCATAAATTAATACCCGAAGGTTAATTAAATTTTTTTTTCTTTTGTTTGTGTTCCTTTAAAAATTACACCCCGTTTTTAAAATGCTAAAAGCTGGTAGTTTTTGGGCAAGACATTTCTTTTGTGAAATTTTCACCCGGGTTAAATTAGTTTTTTTTCTGCAGTTGTATTCAGTAAAAAAATTGTTTTTTTTTCACCGCCAAAGAAGAATTTTTGGCTGTACTTAATTCATTTTAAAAAAAGGTTTTAATTTTTGAGTTTTCTGTTTTTGGGTTTTCCCGAAAAATTAAACCCCCGTTTTAACATGCAACCAAAGGGGGTTTAGTTGTTGGCAGCATTTCTTTTGTGCAATTTAAAATCCGGGGGTTTAAAAATAAGTTTTTTTTTTGCGTTTTTTTAAATTTAAAAGGGAAATGTTTTTTTTTCCCCGCCAAAGAAAAAATTTTGGCTTACCCTTTATTATACCCAAAGGGTTTAAATTTCCGATTTTTTTCCTGTTGTTGTTTTCCCCTTTTAAATACTGCCTTTTAAAACAAATCCCAAAAGCGGGTTTTAATTGTTGGCTCACCACTTCTTTTGCCCCAATTTACACCCAAAGGGTTATCAAGTTTTTTTCTGCAGTTGTATTCAGTAAAAAAAAATTTTCCCTTTTTCACCCCCAAAAGGAAAAATTTTTTGTCTGTAGCAAAAAATTAAAAAACCCCAAAGGGTTAAATTACGGTTTTTTCTGTTGTTGGTTTCCCGTAAAATTACCCCCGTTTTAAAAAAATTTCCAAGGTGGTAATTGTTGGCAGCACAATTCTTTTGCACAATTTCACCCAAAGGGGTTTTAAACAAAAGTATTTTTCTGCGTTGTATTCAGAAAATTTGGAAACATTCTTTTTCACCGCCAAAGAAAAAAAATTTTTGGCTGTACCCAATAATTATATCCAAAGGGTTTAAATTTAGGGGTTTTTTGTTGGGTTTTCCCTTTAAATTTCCCCATGCATTTTTTAAAACACGCTACAAAGTGAAAAATTTTTGGGGCAGCACATTTTTTTTTGCCCCAATTTTAAACCCAAAAGGTTAACAAAGAATTTTTCTCCCAGTTGTTTTCAGAAAAAGAAACGTTGTTTTTCCGCAAAAAATGAAATTTTGGCTGTGAAATTTTTTCCTTTTCCCGAAGGTTAATTATGAGTTTTTTTGTTTTTTGTTTTCCCCGGTAAAATACCCGCCGTTTTTTCCATGTCAAAAGCTGGTAGTTGTTGGCAGCACTTTTCTTTTTTTCCCAATTTCCCTCAAGGGTTAACTAAGTTTTTTTTCTGCAGTTGTTTTTGTAAAAAAAAATGTTGTTTTTCACCCCCAAAGAAGAAATTTTGGTTTTGTAGAAAAAAATTTTTCATATCCAAAAGGTTTTTTTATTGAGTTTTTTTGTTTTGGGGTTGTGTTCCGTAAAAAGAAACGCCTTTTTTTAACAGGCTAAAAAGTTTGGTATTTGTTGGAGCACATTTCTTTTGTGAAATTTTTACATCCAAGGGTTAACTATGTTTTTTTTCTCCCATTTTGTATTCAGAAAAAGGGAAATGTTTTTTTTTTCACCCCCAAAGAAAAAATTTTTGGTCTGTAGCAAAATTTCATATCCAAAGGTTAATTAGAGTTTTTCTGTTGTTGTGTTCCAAAAAATTTTACACGCCTTTTTAAAACACATTTCAAGGCTGGAAATTGTTGGAAAGCACAATTTTTTGCACAATTTAAAATCCAAGGGTTAATAAGTATTTTTTGAAAGGTTGTTTTCGGGTAAAAAAAAAATTCTTTTTCCACCCCCCAAAAAAGAAATTTTGGTTTGTAGAAATTAATTTCTTATCGAAGGTTAATTACGGTTTTTTGTTTTTGGTGTTCCTAAAATAACCCCCTTTTTTAAACACGTACAAAGTGAAAAATTTTTGGCAGACTTTTTTTTTGCGCAATTTAAACCCAAAGGGTTTTAACTAAGTTTTTTTCGGGCGTTTTTTTTCAGTTAAAAGAAACTTTTGTTTTTCACCCCCAAAAGAAAAAAATTTTTTTCCTGCAGAAAAATTTTATATCAAAGGTTTTTTTCGAGTTGTTTTTGTTGTTGTGTTCCATAAAATTGGGGCCTTTTTTTTAACACGTTAACAAAGCTGGTAATTGTTGGCACCCTCTTTTTTTTGTGAAATTTTTCACCCAAGGGTTAGCTAAGTTTTTTTTCTCCCGGGTTGTTACTCAGTAAAAGAAACTTTGTTTTTAAAACCCCAAAAGAAAAAAATTTTGGGCCCTGTAGCAAAATTTCCCATACCCAAAGGTTAATTAAGCCTTTTTTGTGCTTTTAAAATTCAGTAAAATTACAAAGTTTTTTTAAAAATGGCACATACAATTTAAATTTTTCCCTGGCATTTGTGGAGTGCAATTTTTTACCCCAAGGGTTCCCCAAAAGCTTGTTAGTGGGTTTCGTTTGGGTCAAATACGGGTGTGAAATTTTTTCTTTTTACAGTTTTTCTTCATTAAACAGAGTCGGGCCCTTTTTTGGGAAAAAAAACATTTATGTCGGGAACAGAGGGGGTGCGGCTCTTCACTTGCGAGGCAGGGGCAAAAAACCATTTTTGAGCAGGCACCAGTCACGCACAGCAAAGGGAGGGGGGGCAGCAGGGGTCACTGGGTTTTGGGGGGCCCAAAACTGCCAGCCCTCTAGCGGCCTTTTTGTTTGTTCAGAAACCCCCAAATGGTTCTTGATTGGGGGGCCCTAGGTCATCCTTTTCCCTCCCAGATGTTTTTGGGACAACCCCGCCAAGGTCGGGGGGGAAAACGTGGGACCCCAACCCCTTATTTGGGCAGGGGCCCGGGAGCGGGGTCGGGGCCCCTCCCCCCTTCTCATAACCCCCCACTATCAATACCTTTCCCCTCAGCCAGGGGATTCTAACTATGTGGTCTGGGCCAGGGCCACTATACAGCGGGAGGGGAAAAAATTTTGAGGACAGCAGTTTTTTGTAAGGAAGAGGTGGGGAGGAAAACCCCCTGCTTCTTGCAGTATTGATGTGGAGAAAAGGGCATGGGGGTTTTTTTTGCCAAGCGGAAAAGCCTCTGCTTCCCCAAAAACCGTTGAGGAGGGAAACCCAGGGGACAATCAAAAAAATCATAAAGTATAAAACGTGGGTGGTTTAAATTCCAGTTTTGCTTAAAAACCCAGTTTGTTCAAATGCAGCGTAGGGAAACCCTTGAATAAAAGGAGCCCCAATAACTACGGAAATGTTTTGGGTTTGTTTATTTTGCATTCTTTTGAATTTTTGGTTTTGAATTCAGTAAAAAACTTCGGGTTTTATCTAATAAATTTGTGTTGAGCGATTTATTATCGCCCAAAGTTGAAATCGGCCCCAGTTTTTTTGTTGATCAAAATTTTTTAGTTTCATGCGAAAATTTTGGGTTTTAAAAATTGGGGCATCACCTTTTTAAAAGGATCGCGCCTTTTTGGGCCCGCTTCCTGTCATTTTGGCGGCTAAAAAAATCACCCTTACAGAATAGAGCGGGTGGTGTGTGTGCGACGTAGGGAACGGAAAATTTTGTAGGGTTTGCGATTGCCTGGAAAAAATAACATGCCCCTCGTTTTACTTTGAACACCCCTTCTGTTCTGTTCGGGTCTCTCAGCGTCTCAAAGCGTAGGAGTGCGCTTTTCCCCTGTGTCCAACCAGCTCAGGGAAATTATTCTATTTTTCAAAAGAGAAAGCTTTTACTGTTAGCTGTTGACCCTTTTCCCAACTTAGTTAGATCAGGTTTGGGAAAAGATTTTTTTGTAGTTAGGGAAAATTTTTTAAAGGGCAGCTCTCCCGCTTTTAAGCCCCACGGGAGGGGGGGGGGGGGGAAAGGGGGGGCCCCCGCGGGGCAAAACCAGACAAGCTCTATAAAAAAATACGGGAAAAAAGTTCCCCCAAAAGACTTATTGTGGGACTTTGGCTTTGGGCAATAGCTTTTTTTTTTTAAAACCCCCAAGGTTTTTTTATTGAAATTTTTTCCTGGATATTGGGCAGCCGGGAAATTATAATGGGAACACATTTTTTTCTAGAAAACTGCAGGTCCTTTGTTAGGTGAAAAAAATCCACTTTTATTTCAGTATACTTTTCAGATGGGGTTTTTCTTTTTAAATTTTGCCCTTTCCCGTTGTTTGATATAGTCCCCCTTTGCATTTAAAATTGGGGAATCCGCAATTTTGTAGTCAGCACGGGTTTTGTTAGGTCCCAAAAAATCCTTTTTAAATTTTCCGAATACTTTTAAAAGATAGTTTTTTTTCACTTTGCGCACTACGGGTTTTTTCATTGAGGCACCTTGCATTTTAAATGTAAATTACAGAAATTTTTTTTAGTCACCACAGGTGAATTGAAATGGTGCCAAAAAATCCCCTTTTATTATCCGTTTACTTACAGTTTACGTTTTTTTTCCCCTTTTGGGGGCCCCTACAGTTTTGGGTCATTGGGGCCATTTGGGAAACTTAAATGTGTTTTTAAAGAAATTTTTTGTAGTCCCCCCACAGGTGAATTAAAAGGGTTTGCCAAAAAAAACCTTTTTTTTACCCAAAATTTACATTACGTTCGTTTTTTTTCACTTTTGCGAAACTACAGTTTTGGGGGTTCATTGGGGGAATTTTGCCTTAAATGTAAATTTCAGAAATTTTGAAAGCACCCCCAGGTAAATTTGGGAAAGGGTTCCCAAAAATACCTTTTATTTTCCGAATAATTAGGGATACGTGTTTTTTCACTTTTGCGAAATTTTCCCGGGTTTGTTCATTGGGGCACCTTTCATTTAAAATTGTGATTCAGAAATTTTTGTAGTAACCCCCGGTGAATTGATAGGTCCCAAAAAAAAAACCTTTTATTTTTTGAATACTTTTAACAGAATCCCGTGTTTTTTTTTGCACTTTTGCCCCAGTCCAGATTTGTTGAAAGAGCCCCCTTTTTTTCCCATTTAAAATTTTGAATTTTAGCAATTGTGTAGTTCCCACGGGGGAATTGATAGGTCCCAAAAATATCCTTTTTTATCCTAATAAATTACTGATAGTTTTTTTTTTACTTTGGCCCCTTTTACAGTTTTGGTTTCATTGAGGCACCTTGCATTAAATGTGAATAAGAAAATTTTTTAGTCACCAAGGTGAATTAAAAGGGGGTCCCAAAAAAGAAACATTTTTTTACCGAATACATTCAGAATCGGGGTTTTTTTCCTTTTGGCGAAGGCCAGCTTTGTTGTTTTGTTTAATTTTTGCGGGTTAAAATTTTGGGAAATCACCCTTTTTTGTTTTGATTTAAAGGGTTTTGAAAAATAGCGGTGATTTGCCGTTTTTTAAATTAAGGATTTCCCTTAAACTTTCCAATACCTTCTCAAATTTTTATATTTTGAACATGGAGGGCGAAATTTAGGGTAAGCGAGCAAAGAGGGGGGTTTAGGACCAGGAGGTGAGGTACGAGAAAAAGGTGCCCCTTTCCCAAAGTGCCCCCCGGAAAAATTTACGCTGCCAGCGGATAAATCTTTTGCAGGACCTTTAAGGCCTTTAAATCGCGGGGTTTCGGGGGCCCTGTGAATCCCCCGGTAACGAAAAAACCGTCGGCCAATCTGTCCTTCGTGGTTAATGAAACCTGCTTTCCAGCAAAATTTGTCAGGGTTTTGAATTTTTGGGGGCTTTTTTGCTGTGAAATGCAGCAAAGATTTTTGGGTTTCCTATTGTAAAAAATGGGGGTTTCTAACAGAATTTTTTTCCTCCGAAATTTGTAAAAAGTGGCTAAAGGGGGTGATGGTGCTGTCAGAAAACGGGAAATTTAGGTAGGAAAATGTTAATGGAACACAAAATTGAAATTTTTGACTTTTTTTTTTGGCAAAGATTTTTAAACCCTAGCTATCAAATTGTATTGGGGGACAAACCCTTTTAAAATAAAAATTAAAAAAAGGGGAACAAAAAAGACATGGTGGGATTCCACCCTATTTTAAAAATGTTTTTTTTCCCTAGAATTAAACTACAAAAAAAAACTTCCCATTTACAAAATAGGTTTTGGAAAAAAAATTTCCCCTCTGAATTGTACTAGGGAGGAAAAGGGAAAACTTGACAGCTGGGTTTTCAGGGGGACATGGAGTTTTGGAGCACGGAAGAGAAAAAAGTAAGAGCAATTTCTCCGAAATTTGAGTAAAATGAAAAAAAGAATCCCAAAAAAAAAAGGGCCCCCTGGGTGGAACGGAGAAATTAAAACCAGTTTTTCCAGTGGGGCTCAATTGGTCCCCACTCATACGGGGGGCAAGCGCTCCCCAGGACGGGGACGTATATGCCCAATTAAAAACTAAAATGGGGGTTTAAAAGATTTTTTTTTCCCGGGCCCTTTTTAATTGGGGTAATCCCAGGTTTGGGGCTCTTTGCTGGGGGCCCGGGGACAGGTTTGTCAATGTCCAGTAAAACAAAATTTGGTTTGGTTCAACGGACTCTTTTCCCGACATTTTTTTAATTTGGTGGTCGGGCCCGGGGGTTTAAGGGTTTTTATTTCGCGCCCCAGGACGGGTTTTAGTCAATGTCCAGTGAATTTAAATGTTGTTTTAAAAAACCCCCTTTTTTCCCCGGGCAACTTTTTAATCGGGGTCTTTCCCCGGTTTGGGGCTACCCTTTTGGCCCCAGGACGGGTTTTTAGTAAAAGTCCATTGAAACAAAAATTTGTGGTTAAAAGACTCTTTTTTCCCGGCATTTTTTAAAATCTGTGGGTTACGGGTTTAAATGGTCTTACTGGGGTACAGGACGGTATATTTAAATGTCCAGTTCAACAAAAATTGGTTTTTGAAAGACCCCTTTTTCCCGGCATTTTTTTAAATCTGGGGGTCATGCGGGTTTTTGGGGCTCATGCGGGGTTTTCCAGGACGGGATTTTCCCTTTGTCATTTTCAAGTAAGATGTGGTTAAAAAACATACTCCCTTCTGGCATTTTTTAAATTTTGTGGGTATGCAGGTTTAAGGGTATGAGGTGGTCCCAATACAGGGTTTGTGAATGGCGTTTTAAGTTTTTTTCTGTGGTTTTTAAAACCCTAAGTGTGTTGCCTAAGATCAGCACAATCATTTGACTGTTGTGGATGTTAATTCCCAGCTTCTCCAGCCCATTTGGGTGAAAGAAGAAGGTTTTGTTGCTTCCCATAGATTTTAAAGGGGTATGATCATAATTACCATCGACACGACTATCTTGCGATGAGGTCGACATCGACCATCGACCGATGTCGATGGCCAACGTAATCGCTCAACACTATCACAATTTTCCAAACCCTCCCATCCCCGTCCCCAAGTTTTCACACTTCGGCAATTTCTCGGGAAAATTGCTACCGCGGGCGATCGGACATTCCAACCTCATAGTTTTAGAGGGCCCTTAGAACACATCTTCTCACCGGCCCCCAAGTTTTAAAACTGCAAACACACACATTGTACTCCCTACACTAGGGCACTCACAGGCACTACTTAGACCTCGCTCCATGGAGTGGCCGCTGCCACCTCTTGTGGTGGTCCAGAGGGTCCACTACCCATGTCGTTACAATGGCAGAAATGAATGTCAAGTTTCTTTGAATGGTGCGAGCCCCCACTTAAAAAGGGAGGGACGCAGTACCACCAACTTGGACAGGAGCAGGGTTTCCCTTCTGCACTTAGGAATGGCTAGACGCTATGCTGCTTTGGCAATCGTCTCGGTGAACGCTGCTGGACCAGAGTGCCCAGGAGCAGGAGTATCTGGACCGGGAGATATTTATTTGCAGGGGGTTTTTTTTGGCGAGGTGGTGAAGCCTTGCGCCCGAAATTGGGGGCTGCCCCTGGGTGCTACAGCTGTTGGGAAAAGGGTGGACCACCCCAACTGAAACTGTTGGTGACACTGCTGATGTTGAAGCCGGGCCGGGGGCCCCAACGTTTAAAGGGCCCCGGCCGCTTTCTTTCTGCCCACGATTTTTCATATGTTAGTTAACCCTCCCTGGTGTCTTCAAAAAACTGGTACACCGCCCGGGAGGTGATTTTTCCCCAAAAAGGGTGCACTGATGACTGTTACCCGGGGCCCCTGACCGGTGAAAACCCCGGTGCGCTGCTCTCTGGGGCCTGCAAAGTGGGTGTCTAAATCTGCCGTTTGGCTCACCTCGCATGTCCCCCCCCCGCTGAGTCCGGCCACACTACCCACTTACGGCTGCGCCACTGCCTGACACGCAAACTGCCTCTCTTCTCCCCAAAGAAAAAAGATGAAACCCTTGTACATGTTGGTCTGGGTCAGCTGATAGCATAAAAGGGTTTCAAAACCCCCATATCTGATACACCCAACTTTACATCTCCGGGCCCGACATTAAATCTCTAAATCCCCGATTGTCTGTCATCCAAAAACTTCTCCCCCCCGTTTTCCCAAAACTTAGTGAGATAATGGAATGTTTCCAGGCCGGGACAATGGGGAGTCGGATAGGCGGGGCCGCGTAGGGCGCCATTCTCCCAAGGGGAAAAGGGGCCAAGGAGGCAGGGTGGATGAATTTTTCCCTTTTGGGGGGACTTTATGCTTTTTAATAGGGGGACCAGAATAACTTATCTCAGCCTCGCCTGCTTCTCCTGGCTCCCATGTGCGATCGGCTACATCGATTAGTCTTTGCCTGTCACCGCCGTCCTCCTCAACGGTTTCGCTGTACAAAGCCTGACCGCTCGCAACATAATCCCCCATTGCAACTCTCCTCATCACTATTTGCCCGCTTCTGCAAGAAGCAGCGGATGTATTCCCCACCTCTTTGCTGCCCACTGTCCTCAAATAGTTGGTCCTCACTGTATAGTGGCGCAGAGGCCAAACAAACGAATGGACCAGCTTACCACGTATTGAAATGGCCTCCGCACGTATCCCGGTCAGAGCAGCCCGTAAACGATCCAAAAGGATGTAGAAGAGATGATACAGCGGTACCAAGGAATATTTAGAAGAAAAATCCTTTATTGGAACTCCTTAAAAACAAGGTAACCCAACGTAGCATAGCAAAAAACCCCTAGCAACAACGCCAACGAGTTTCAGGTGTAAGACCACCCTTAGTCATGGCATGCTTTTTAACCATCAGTGCTAGTATATATACTAAAATAAACAATGTAAAAGTGCCCTCACCTGTTCACGGCGGCTCCCTCCTCCCAGCTCATACTGCACTAGCTTCCAGAACGCTGCCGGAAACACGAGGACGCCGATGCCACGAGCCAGCCAGCCACGCGGCGTCTCAGGAAGTGACACATATGTTACCCGGGCAACAACATGCAGAACTATACAGAGAGAGGCGGCGTCAGCAATAAAACACGGCGCCGAACTCCCCAGGACTATGGAGCTGAGTGAGGACGAGCCAATGGGAACAAGGGGCAAAACACTGACAAATATAAAACTGCTGTAACCTTAAACACAAGGCAATAATAGAATATGGGTTATGGTGTTAATAGGAATGGCGGCTCTGTAATTGTATCAAATCCTTGTATACAAATTATGAAATATAGTACAATACAACAGGCAATATGTAAACTGAGCCCTTCCATGTACATTGCACCAAACACCTAAAACCTATGGAATACCGATGATAGGATACAAGTAACACTATTGATATAGCACTCAACTAAATAATTATAAACAAATGCATTTTGGGATAAAATATAAGGATAAAAAAAAAAAAGAGAAAGGAAAAAGAGGAAAAGAGAGGGATATCTAATAATGAAACATCCATTCTCTCCTAAGATTCAACCCCTTGGGAGCCACAGTCTCAAGTACAAAAATCCAGTATGCCTCCCTGTCATGGAGCATATGTCCCAAGTCCCCTCCACGTGTGGATCTAGTGACCCTATCAATGCCCATAATTTTCAATTTACTGAAATTTCCTGCATGTACGTCTCTAAAATTATTTGAAAGATGAGATCTATTGCGTACAGAGGTGTTAGTAATATCATTAAGATGTTCAAGGATATAGGTTTTTAGCCTTCTAGTGGTGCTACCCACATAGTGAAGGTTGCACTCAGTGCATGTAGCTAAATATACAACGTGGTGTGAGTTGCAATTAATATCGTTACGGATGGTAAATACTTTAGCTTGTTGGCTATTATAGAAAACCTTACAGGAATTGACAAACCCACAGACCCTACAAGGATTAGAACAGACTACCCAAGGTGCGGGATCTCCTGATTACTACACGGAGACCCCCTGAGAGAATTTCCTCTAAGATAGGATCTTTCGATAGTATGGGTAAATGCTTCAAGAAGATGTTTTTAATTGTTTGAAATTGAGTGTTGTAGTCTAATACTAAAATGTTACTATTTCCAGATCCCCTTTGTTTTTGGGATTTCTTACGTTTTTTGCATGAAAGAAGATGATTCCTGGTTTTATCCTGTACAATGGTGGTTGCCCGTTGCAGAATCCAAGAAGGGTAACCCCTTTTACTCAGTCTCCTACAAATGGCATTACATTCCCTCTCAAAATCGCCATATTGGCTACAATTCCTCAATGCCCCGGTCATTTCACCCACAGGTATAGACCTGTGGGTGTGTTTAGGGTGAAAACTCCGGTGGTGCAATATGTTACCTGCCATAGCCTTTTGATGTGTCCGTGTAACAATATTACAGCCTGGTTCGCCAGTGAGTACAAGGTCAAGGAATTGGATAATACCATCTCCTACCCGATGAACGAATCGCAGGTTGCAAGGGTTATTATATAAATAAGAAAGAAAAATGGGTATGGCAGATACATCGCCCCTCCAAATGAAAAGAAGGTCATCGATGTATCTGCCATACCAAAAAAACCCCGGCAAAAACGGATTATCAGGGGTGTAAATGTAGGCGAACTCCCACCAAGCCATGACTAAGTTAGCCAGGGAAGGTGAGAACTTCGCCCCCATCGACACCCCCTTAACTTGCAAATAAATAGTTTCATCAAAAGAAAATAAATTATGAGTCATGAGAAAATCTGTCACCATTAAGATGAATTCCAACAATTCTGGGGAATAACCAAAGTTTTAAGATGGTATTCGAGTGCATGAACAGCTAAACGATGTGGAATAGACATGTAAAGAGCCTCCACATCGCAGCTCAGCCACGGCATATTGTGCTCCCAGACCACATTTTGTAGCTGGCAGAGGACATCACGTGTATCCTGGAGATGACTCGGGACTTTGGACACCAATGGCTGTAACAAACTGTCCAGCCATTGGTGCAGAGGCCACAGCACATAGTTGTTCGCTGGCTGTGGGAAGCGAACGGGACAGAGGTGGGTTGAGGACAGGTGAGAGCCCCTCACCTGCTCCCGGGCCATGCCAACTAGGGGTTGTGTGTGACAAACCCACCGACTCTTGGCTGGGGTTGTCAGATGTCACTTGGGAGAAAGTGTATAGTATAAATATATATATTCACTGCACACCATAAAGATTGCTAAGTGCAAGAAATGGTATTTATTTACATATATACATAGGCATAGCTATTTAAATTGTGTCAAAGTATGAATGCACAAAGTTCAACAAGCATAATCAAACAGGTGTTTTACAGGCTTGTGCCTTTCAAGAAACATCTGCAAAGAAATTGAGATGGTAAGTAGGTATTAAGAGTCTGGAGGTATAAAAGAACTGTAAAGGAAGACGAAAAACAGGCCTGAAGAGCAAGTAAGAAGATGAGCTCAGAGAAAAAAAAAAAGAAAAGGCTGAAGAAGGAAGCAGGATAAAGAATAGGATGAAAAAAGAAATGTGATAGCACGCGGGATAAATAATAAAGAGACAAGAGACTAGGGGTAAGAAGAAAGAGCAAGAACATAAACATAGAATAAAGTATATCTTACCCACTATAGGAGTATAAAGAGTATGGCATGAAGGTGTAAACAGAGCATCAGGGTATATACTGTAACAAAGAAGAATGATGCAGGTAAGATATGGCTAATGAATAAGGTGAAAAGGACAGTATGGGGAATATAAGAGAGGTGTTACCAAGACAAGCAGGAAATCTCAGACTCCGGTGGGCACGCTGGAGGCGGCCAAGATGTAAGCCAATAGGGGCTGTGGAATACAAATATAGAGTATAGAGTAAGTATGGGCATAGAGTAGGAGTGAAAAAGAGCCTGTGGAAGAAAAAAAAGACATCCCGGTGATTAGGAGAGACTAGCGTAGCGTCCGGAGGCTGCTATGCTATGCCGGTGAATGACCGGCTGCACGAGCGGCCGGAAATAGCCACCCGCGCTTGCACGGAAGGTTGCGCCTGCGCAGTGGAGAAAAAGAGAATAGTAAGGGAAAGGGTAGGAAAATAGAAGAACACGCATGCGTGGAATCCCGCGCATTCGCTCTAATACAAGGACGGAGCGCTGATATAGGAAGATGAGGAACGAGACATGGATGAAGAGAAACAGTCTAAAAATGTAAAGAAAAAGAGGGGGATGCAGGAAGAAGTAAAGAAATAAAGAATATCAGAAAAAGAAGGGTATTTGAATAGAGAAGAAATATAATAAGAATAGTAAAGATGAAGTAAGTGAGAGAAATACTAGAGGGAGGCATAAAAGAATATGGAGTGATCCTAAAAAACAATAATATAAGTCACAAAAGAAATATTGGGGGTTAAATAAGAAAGAAGACAGAGAGCAGAAGATCAGAGAGAATGAGAATAAGCAGATAGTTCCGAGAAGGGAGATAGATGAATACCACATGAAGGGTAGGTGTATATTACCATACAGATGATACAGGTCATTTGATCTGTAAATGAAATAAACAAAGTAACTCATAGAAAAAAATACAAAATGTAATCTCAACTGGAAGTAAAAAATAATGCATATAGTGAGAACATAAATGGATCAAGGCAATATAACAAGCATATGATAACGAGATCCTATTAATGAATATCTATTAAATAATAGGATAAGATAACATATATCAGGGGAATAATAGAAAATCAGTATTTCACATCGTATTCACGATTAAGGCCGGAGGGTTCCAATGTGGACAAGTTATGGATCCAGTATCGCTCCCTTTGAAGTAAAGTTGCTGTGCGATTGCCACCTCTGCGCCCAAAGGAACATGTTCAATGACCTAAAATCTTAGCTGTGAAGGTTGGTGATGGTGTTGTACGAAATGAAATGGAATTTGTAATAGGGTCTCTTTACATCTTATTGTGGATTTATGCTTAGAAACTCTATCTTTGACTGGTTGAGAAGTTTGGCTAACGTAGGCCAATCTGCACGGGCATTTAAGTAGGTAGATAACAAAACTGGATCGGCAAGTGAAGAAGCCTTTAATAGGTTATTTCTGACCGGTCAATGGATGTGTAAAGAATTCGCCTTTAGTGACTGAGGAACATTTGGTACATCCTAAGCAGGGGAAAGTACCTCGTCTGGTGGTAGAAAGAGTAGTTTGTCTTGTTGTAGGTTTCATGGAGCCAAAATCGACTTTGATCCCTTATATTTCTATTCCTCTTAAAGCACTGTAGGGGTGGGTCTTGAAATTCTGCTATGTGAGGATATGAATGTGAGAGTATTGCCCAGTTTTTGCGGACAATATCATGGATTTTGTATGAAAAGGGATGGTATTTTAGGATCAGAGGAATACGCTGCCTGGATTCATTTGGTGTGTGTCTAGTCATGTTGGTAGCGGTACTGGTAGATGTAAGGTTTTTCTCGAGAAGGGATGAGGGGTAACCTCGTTCGTTGAATTTAGAGGTAATTTCCTGTAAACGTATGTCATGTGTACAATCCTTTGTACCCTGGTATACTGTGAACGGGGCAGTGAGTTCTTCGTGTTTGGTGAATGACAGCTTTTGTAATGTAGTAGGGCATTCCGGTCAGTAGGTTTAGTATATAAGTCAGAGGTCAGATTGCCATTGTGAACCGATGAAATAGAGGTGTCAAGAAAGTTGATGTTGTTGTCACTGTAATGGATAGTAAATTGTAAGTCAGGAAGAATGGAGTTGATATATGTATGAAATTGGGTCAGAGAGGAGGTGGTGCCAGTCCAGATACAGAATATGTAGTCGATATAACGTAACCATAATTTAGAGTGTGATTGAAAGAGTACATGATTGTTGATATGGTCATGTTCGAACATAGCCATAAAAATATTGGCATAAGGTTGCGCCACGTTTCTGCCCATCGCTGTTCCCTTACGTTGCAAATAGAACTTGTCGCCAAACAGAAAAAATTGTTGTGTAGGATAAGATGAAGGAGATCCAAACAAAACTGTTTGGCGTCAGGAGGGAAAGAGTGTAGGTCCAAAAAATTTGTTGACTGCTTCAATGCCCAATGAATGGTTAATTGAAGTGTAAAGACTAGTTACGTCCCAAGTTACCAAAATGTGTGGTTCAGATATAGGTGATATTTCTTTGATTTTGTTCAGGAACTCTCCTGTGTCTAGTAAAAATGAAGGATTTGTCCTAACTAGAGGCATTAAGATTTTTTCAAGTAAGATAGATAATGGTGAAAGAACGGAATCAGTAGAAGCGACAATAGGGCGGCCTGGTGGTTGAAGTGGGTTATTATGAATTTTGGGAAGAATGTAGAATACTGGTGTAATGGGGTAGTGATTGATTAAGAATTCAGCTGTACTTGCATCAATAATTTGCAAATTGAGAGAATGGTTCCCCAAATCTTGGGTACGTTGGCTGCTGACGGGAGTAGGGTCTCCATCAATAGGTGTATAGGTTCCTGTGTCAGATAACTGACGTAAAACTTCATTAAGACACACGCTTCTGTCCATCACAACTATTGCACTGCCCTTATCGGCTGGTTTAAAGATGATATCTTCAATCTGGCATAATTGGTTGAGGGCTTGTTTCTCAGTTAGAGTTAAATTAGAGCGGTATTTGAACTGGCCCTGTTTGATTGACGTGGTCATATTAGTCACGTCTTGTTGTACCAAGTTAATGAATGTTTCTATCGGGTGATATTTGACAGGGGGATTGTATTTGGACTTCAGTCTCAAGTTAAAATCAGAGATAGAGAAGTGTGATGTGATTTTCTTAGGTTCAGATTGGAAGTCTGGTGTACTGTCAAAGTGGGCTTTTAAACGAAGTGTTCTAAAGAACCTCTGAAGGTCTTCCTCCAATGTGAAGGTGTCAAATTATGTGCTGGGACAAAAGGAGAGTCCTTTACTCAAAACCGTCATTTCAGTGGGTGTAAGATTGCGAGAGGATATGTTGTGTACTAGTTTTGACTCACCTGTGAGCGTGTCTTTATTCTGGCTAGCGGTCCTCCTCCTCCCCCTGCGTACTGGTCATTTAGATATACTCGTCTGGCTCGGCGTGATCGTCCTCTACCTAAAAAAGGTTGTTGTCGAGGGGTGGTAGTGGAAAGGTCACTATCCGAGCTAGAGGTGTTATATCTGCCCGTGCGGTTATAGAGGTGTCGTGGATATGTAGTAGATTGATCCTGCCACCTATAGACAGAATCGTTGAGGTAATCATCAATATCTCTGAGGAATTTGTTTCTTTTTTTCAGTTCGTTTGATGTGCGAAATTCGGATATGGTTTTGTTGATTTTTTCTTTCAATGCAGACCACTCCTCATCAGAGGTAGATGAACTGAGTTGTTGTTCAATGCTTTCAATCTTCTTACTTGATTCTATAAGTTTGGTTTGTAATGTCTCAACCGTTAGGAGGATGAGATCAAATGAACACTTGTTGAGAATACTTTTGAACTTTGTGCAATATTCAGGGTCATCCGAAAAGATGGTAGGTCTCAAATGACTCCTTAACCCTCTAGGGATACGTTGTACTTTGTGGTATCAATCAAAGTAGCTGTGTGAAGCTCATATGCAGTATATTTTCTAAGCTCCTTCTCGTAGTCACGTGTATGTAACTCGGTAGGAGGAATGTGTAGAAAATCCCTAGGGATGTTGGAGTTAGAAATAATATGGTCAGCCTCGGCTATGGAATAGGCGAAGGATTCGGACGTCATGAAAATAACTGATGCGAAAGACCAAAATACAGTAGTCTAGATACAAAAAGGGTCACGCACACCTAGGTAACTTATAGGTAGTTGGGTGCAATGTGGAAAATTCAATCAACTCTTGGCTGGGGTTGTCAGATGTCATCTGGGAGAAAGTGTATAGTATAAATATATATATCCACTGCACACCATAAAGATTGCTAAGGGGCCATGCCAACTAGGGGTTGTGTGTGACAAACCCACCGACTCTTGGCTGGGGTTGTCAGATGTCATCTGGGAGAAAGTGTATGACCTAGTGTGTGGTCAACACATGGCCGGTATATGACACCGGATGCTGTGGCCTTGTGGGGTGACTCCTGCTGTGACGTCCCCTTACTGTGCTGCGATCTATGGTGGCTCCGGTAACCTACTACTGTGTTCTTTGAAGCTATGGTAGGATCGTAGCCCTCAGCTTGTTTTTTTCCTGCTGGCGCTGCCTTGACTTTATCAGGCTACTTTCCCGCTTCAGTTTTTTGGTCAGTTTTGCCCTCTTAAGTGCCCAGGGAATTTTATAGTGAAGTGCTTCTAAGAGCGCGGCAGTCATATGCGTGTCATAGTAAATCACAACATTGTATGAAGACCAAACCAAGCTCCCTCTGCATATTTAAGCATGGCACAACGTTCTACAGCACCATACAGGTTCTATGCAGCCTGGAAATAGCTGTTTTTTAACGCGATTCGTCCCGAAGTAATTCGGACCGAAACAAATTATCTCGGAAAATTAGTCGAAGTATGCAAATCTAATTTTTGAGAAATATAGGTGTGTTTGTGGTTGTGTGTTGGCAATGGGGTAGAAGAGCACTACACCAGTGATATCCGTCACGTCAAGAAGGGAACCTGTTGTTGAAAAGTATTGACCAACGGATGGTGTCTGGGGATACGGGGGCCCCAAGCTGACGTTTTGCACCCGGCCCATGAGTCTCTAGCTACGCCCCTGATAGAGGTGTCATAGATGTTGCTATGAAGATTGTTACTGGTCCTGCTACTGAGAACTCCTACGTAAAGTTGAGATCGTTTTAGAGCCTGCAATTGAGAACTACTATAAAGAGTACTGCAGAGAACTGTGTACATGCTAGCTAAAACCCAGTCTGCTAACATCTGGGATATAGTACAGGGTATTTAACTGACAGATAACAGGTATCTGTCACAAGGACCCTCTTTGCATGACCACTGAGGAGTGGACTCTAGGAACTTAGTGCAACTACAATCATGGTATTCTACGGAGTTAGAGGGTAGCCCCTTAAAGAAACAGTACTTCTGATGATGATTTTAAAATATAGGCCAAATTAATTGTGAAAACATTTAATGAGAAAAAAAAGCCCTAGTAATTTAGTGAAAATGCATATCAGAGAGTGAGTAAACTTACATAGATTTGATGTCTGGCTCCAGGAGAAAGACCCCTAATACTGCATACCAATGTAGCTTTAACACTAGTTTTAATTAAAAGCATGAGAATTTTAGAGTTATCTTAAACAAATATTGTGGTATTTTGCAAGTTGACCTTTTTTTGAAAAATGTCATGCCTCACAAATCTAGTATAGTGTATAGAAGAGCAAAAATGTTCAAAAATAGATCCATCTCTGCTAAAGCAACAAAGAAATAAAGATGACAGTTTGGGGAATCAAATAGTTATTTTTAAATGTGGTGGTACAAACTATAAATGTTGCTCCGAAGTCAAACACAGAGCAACTACATTTAAATTGAATATCACAGGAGAAACCTGACATATAGAATCTCGTATGAAAAGTAAATCAAACTATGTAATGTATATGGATCAGTGTGGATTCGGGATGCAATAAGTCGGGCAGTTGAGTTTGTCTGGCGTAGAAGCCAGCATCATTCACATATCAAAAGAAGGCATTTGTTCTATGGGCTTTTAAGATATTTTATCAATGTTCATGCAGGAAAAATTGTAAAATATCGAGCCTATATGATGCCTATAGAGTTTATTTTTCCATTAAACAGGGACGCTTATAAAATTTTGATTAAAAAGCAAATTTTTTCAATATTTTAATTAAATACCCTGAATCCTTTTGGTATCAACAAGGCCACTGAATTTATCTATTAATGTTTATAATCCTAGAATCGTTTTTTTATTTTAATCATATTACTATGTAAAGTAAATTCATAAATTCATGTTGCGCTAGTATTATAGAGACATTTTACTTTTTCTTGATTTTAACATAATGTCCTTTGCATTCCATTTAGGAGGAGAGTTTTATTAATAGCCAGATGTACCTTGTGTTGAAATGCATCTTTCTAACAGTGTTAGCTGTCAATCTACTGTATTAACTCCGGAACATGAAATCTGGAGTTGCTGAGGCTTGAAGTACGACAAATAATTCTGGCAGAGACAGAAAGTACTCAGTGACAATGGAGAAGATCGAGTGTTTATGGAATGAAAAACTACACAAAAGATTCTTAACTCATTTTGTGCGATATTTATGAAAATGTGTAGTTATCTATAAAAAAATGCATAAATTAGTAGGTAAGATACTTTAAAAATGCTGTGTATTATAGTAAATGTTTTCGCTTTCCCTCCAAGATTGTTGCATATGAGAAAAGTGGCCTGGTTGGTTCCCTTTAAAAGACTGATCAGTCATATTCAGAATAGACTTGACGAAGAGCTGTAGCTAATAGTATGAAACGTGTAGTCCCTATACAGATCATTAGAATGCTTAATTATGTCTTGATATTTTAATCATTTTTTTATATCTGTTTTTATCTGAGTATGTTTGTGGGAGCCTACGTTTTTCAAATAAGTTCTGTTTTTACAGTAAGTTGGTAGCATATAGCACAATTTGCTGAGACGGACTCCTTAGTAAATCAGATATATATGAGTTTTGTATATAGTACTCTAAACTCTGATACCTTTCCTAATTCTCCTTGTTAAAACTGGGGGGACAAGCAGAAGTCAACCCAAGAACAGAGAGAGATATAATCAAGTTACAGACCTAGAAGGTTTGAATGCCTATGTTGCAAGTTGTTCTACGTACTGGAGTACAACTCACTCAGGTGAGTACAATTGATAAGCAATTGTGAAGTTTAAATTACAAGAGATACTGCACAACTGATTATGCCTTTTTCCTTTTCTCTTTTCCAGCACATATTATTCGGTTAAAAAACTTGTAATGCATTAAAGCTATAATAGACAAATGTCCAGGTGCAAACAGACCAGGTCTTACCATTTATAATTCTCTAGGCCATGGGCGGTGCTAGGGTCCTAAAACATCTGGTGCACAAGCCCTCTGTGTTACATTTTGCACAGTTGGGCTGGCTTCACACAGCATTTTTCAAAGCACATGGACTGTGGCAGATTTTCTAGGTTTTCTGCATAGATACTGTCCATCACCTCTGAACTACATTGTGGAATGAAAATCAGCGCCAACAAGAATTTGCTTCTTCAAAAGTGCTCATCTGTGTATTATACTCAAAATAACACAGTCACCAATTAATACATTGGTGGCAATACATGGAACAAATATAACAAATGTATTACCGTCATACTGTTAATAAAAAATCTTACACCAAGACAATCAATTCCAATCATACCGAAAGATCATATAATACTGCCAGACAATGACCACAGGTGATCACCACAAAGTGACTACCAGTTGTACACAGGTGACTGCAAACATATAAGCGATTACAGTTCAGTTACAGCCAGTGACTCACAGGTGATATCTTCTCTGATTAGTCGTTTATTTTCCCTTTTCCTCTTCATGCAGTCCAGACCACCATGATGACTTCTCCCAGGAGCAGGTCAATATGTTTATAGGTCCTCCAGTAGGCTGGTTAGTAAACAGGTGCCCCCAGTAGGTTGTTAGGTATATAGGTCCCAAGTAGGTTGGTAGCTAATAGGGGACCCCAGTAGGTTGGTATGTATATAGGCCACTGATTAAAAAAAAATACCTCTCCCCATTCCTCTGTCAAGACTCTCTCCTCAAGTCTGGCCCAGGAGGTGTTATGTCATCATGCCACCTGTGTAGTTAAGCTCCTCCTGGTGCAATTGTTGTTATGATATTCCTACATCATGCCACCTGTGCCATATACTCAGGTAGGTCACAAGTCTGCAGTAATTGGTGAAAGCTGGGAACTGAAATCCCCCTTTAGGTTGGTATATAGGCTCCAAGTAGGTTTTGACTGTCTGCGTGTCCAGTTGAGAAGACTGACGGCCATCCGGGTCCGTGGCACTGGCCGGAAAACCCCAAATAGGTAAATATATAGGTGGTGCCAGCAGTTAGATATATAGGTGCCCCAAGTAGGTAGGGATACAGGTGCCCTCATTAGGTATAGAAATAGGTACCCCAAGTAGGTAGGTATATATGTGGCATCTGAGTACCCTCTCTACTGCTGTTGAGTGAAATAGTTGTCGTGTGGCAGTAAATCTGGTACACTGTGTCAAAGTTCTTGTGAGTTAGCAAATGTATAATGCATTAATAGTTATATGCTTAGAATACTTTGGTTATGTACTTACACTGAGGATCAACTAATGTACAGCGTGTTTTGTATTTTGCTTCCATATAGTTGCTACTGGAAATTACTGGAACCAGAACTGTGAGGAGTTTCCCAGTTCTGCCCCCTCACACCATTGGGCTAGAAAAAAAAAAAACGTTTGGTTGAGTCCTAGCCTAGACAGGTGAGAGGGCAGTAGCCTCTACAGATGCTCCTGTTAACTTGTCTATGGTGAAACTATATGGCATCATGTTAAGTATCCATCCAATCTACACTGATGGGACAATTACATTGCTACTTCAAAATAGAAGTGAATATTGTCTCCAATCAAGAGAGAAAAAGCTATCCAAGGGCTCTCTTGTCATACTGGCTCCTTTATGTGCCTCTGGCGAGAGTGAGTACCATGCGGTTTCCACGTCACAAAACATAGTCGGCTCTATCCTGTGTGAGGGAGCAGTAGTGCAAAGTAACCATGAGAACTTAGAGGGGTGTTCCAGGACCTTTTTATGCTCATTGGTCTGTCAGGATATGAGTAAAAATAGAAGATAAACATCATACTTACCTCCCGGATGGTTCCTTAAGCACGAAACGCTCATCATTCATGTGACAGACAATCACAGGTCACAATGTCACTTGCACATGATCAATGTCACTTGCACATGAACGTTCCATGCTTCAGCTAGGATGAATGGACCAGCAGCCAGGAGTGAAGGAGACCATCCGGGAGGTAAGGATGAGGTTTACCTTCTGTTTTTACTCATACTTCGATGGACAAACGAGCATGAAAAGGTCCCAGAACACGCCTTTTAGTCTGTTTATTTCCCATTGGGAGCAAACCTGTGAAGGTCCCTTCCTCATTAAAGCATTGCTTGGACTGTGTCTTTTCTTAAAAAGATCTCTTATACAATACAAGTAGTCATCTGTACCTAATTGCCATCAGAGACTCTAACCCTCTAACCTTAATCCTCTCATATGCAGACATAGTGAACTTACTCAAAGGAAAGAAGTGCAATGTGTAAGGTTCAAGAGTGTCTGGATGTTCTCTATATTGCATCTGACATCACTAATATGCAAGTGCCCCAGGGGGTCCTAGACTGGCTCCAACTGTGCAAACTCCTCCATTGACAACTGTGGTAGACACGGGGGAAGTGTTTAGGGGTCCACCACCAACCGTATTCAGTGTGATGACAATAAGTGCAGTCTGTGAAATTACAAGTCTCAGTTGGCCCCACCATAACATTTACACAACATATAGGTGCCCACTATGTAGGTAGGGATATAAGTGCCCCTTCAGTTGTTAGAGAAATAGATGCTCCAGTAGGTAGAAATATAGTTGTCCCGTCGGTAGCTAAGTATGCTAAATAGAAAAAAAAATACTCATCTCTCTCTGTTCCCCTGCCGAACGCTACCCACACCAGTATTCTACTCCAAGCAAAGTCTAAGGTATAGTACCTTAGGTTTTGTGCCCTAGATAAGACAGTGGGGCTGGTGGCTTGATGTAGTTTCACTTCTGCGATGACTCCCTGCTCCACTGTTACTTTCAACACTAGGAATCTGCTCAGTAGGGGTAGGGCAGATTACCAGTCCAGGCCACGTTCAGGGCAGCAGCCATTTTATCCGGGGCAGAAGCCCTGGATAAAATGGTTTAGCAACGTCCCTGCTCTAAGCTGAACCCTACACTAAGCACTAGGCCATCCTTCTCCCTGCATTGCAAAAGTTTAAGTTAATCTCCATCAAGTTATTGCTCAAAAAATGTGGCTGATGTTGTGTCCTTTATGTGTCAAAAAATATAAAACATAAAACAACATGCCACATAAAGTACTGCTTGTCATGGTTGCTCCTGCGACCCTCACTCCAGGTCACAGACACATCCATACCCGAGCTGCGAGCGGTGTCGCAGCTCCGTCCGGTATGCAGCTAATCACCTGTCCTCGTTCCCGATGTCCCTGCTTGCTGGCGCGTGCGTCCCCACTCCATAGGGCTTGTGCATGCTGGCTCTGTTAAATCTAAAGGTCCAGCGCACCAGTGATGGGTGATCATCGGATGCTGACTGTATTTAACCGTGCCCTTTTCTGATGTTCCTTGCCGGATCGATAGTGCCTTCATCCCTCAACCATGGACCTCCACCATCTGCCTTGACCTTCCTGCTTGTCCCTGACTATGAGCCAGCCTAGCGATTCTGTACCACGCCTCACCACGACTGTCACTGCAGGCAAGTCGCACCATGGGTAATGACCTGGGGTCCAACCTGCTGTGCGGCAGGCTCTGGTAAAAACTAGTGGCTCCATAGATTCCGCTCCCTGGTGCGGCTTACACCAAAGCCTGCAGTGGTACAGCAGAGTCACTACTCCAGCCGTCACACTGCTGATATGTAAGAAGGGAGCCATCAGGACCTGGAGATTGGATATTATTGCAATTTAATTTATTGCACACTACTAATTACCATATTCTTCTTTTTCCTTTTCACACTTTCATCATTTCCTTGTCCCTTTTTTCCTCCTTAGTTTTCTTTTTCTTTTCTTTGTGTTCTTCCTTTTTCCTTTGTTTATCTTTATTTTATCTATACTTTTACAAAAATCAGCAAATCTCTAAAAACAAATAATTCCCAAGCACAGCCACCCCAAAAGGAGGAGAAAAAGAAAAATGTAAGCAATGTTACACTGGAGACCTAGTGCCACATGTATGAAAACTGTCTAGGTCTAAGGGTGCGTTCACACAGCAAAGACAAAATACTGGCGCTGCACGGATTTTTTTTTAAAATCAATGTAAAAGATTGACATTCGGTTTACAGACAGTTTTCAAATCCGAAAACTGCCTGTAAAACTGATTGAAAACCCTTGATGTGTTGACAAGCCCTAAAACTTTCCTTGTTGCCCATAGCTAGAGATGGGCGAATTGATTCTAACGAAGTGGAATTCGTTTAGAATTTCAGGAAAACTTCGGTTCTGAACGAAGTAGAAGTTTGGGGTACTTCGCGTGAACGAAGCGTGCTTTTGATTGATAAAATGGCTGCGAGCACATGGCATTACATGGGGCAAAGAACTCTGGGAGGAAGAAGGGCATAGCCTACATGACATGTGCAGAGATGAAGCCAATCAGAGACCGGCGGGATTCTGTGACGTCACCGCACTATATAAGTCCGGGCGCGACGCTGGGAGCTCATACCGCTCTCACTGTACTGAATAGGGAAGGTACTGCCACGGCTGCTTATGATATCTCTTACTAAAGAGCTCATTTTTATACAGCGATTTTTGGGGAGTGTCACAGCTTGTCTCAGAGGCTGCTTCTCTTACGTTCTAATTCTGATTTTGTGGGGTATTGGAACTGAAGTCCAGTGTGCGTCCAATGCAGCTGCATATACATTTTAATGCTATCTGCTCACAGGGTTATCTAAGCCTGTTCCTGTTGTATTCATTTAAAGAAACAGCGTTTTTACAATCCAAATACCACTTCATTTTTGGTTGCTCATTTCTTTTGCGCAATTTACATCCAGGGGTTAATTAAGCGTTGTTCTGCTGTTGTGGTCACTAAAAGAAACGTTATTTTTCACCGCCAAAAAAGACATTTTTCCTGTAGCATAATTCATAACCGAAGGGTAATTACAAGTTTTTTGTTGTTGTGTACCGTAAAATACACGCCATTTTAACACGCTACAAATCTGGTAATTTTTGGTTGCTCAATTCTGTTACGCAATTTACAACCAGGGTTTAATTAAGCGTTGTTCTGCTTTTGTGGTCACTAAAAGAAACGTTCTTTTCACCGCCAAAAAAGACATTTTTCCTGTAGCATAATTCATAACCGAAGGTTAATTATATTTTTTACTATACAGTTTTCCTACTGTTGTTGTTGCACCCAGTAAAAGTTTCACACGGGTCAAATTTTAACCAGACCGCTACAATAACTGAGTAATTTTATTGGTTGGCTGAAATTTTCTTTTGCGCCAATTTACATCCAGGGATAATTAAGCGTTGTTCTTGCGTTGTGGTCACTAAAAGAAACGTTCTTTTTCACCGCCAAAAAAAACATTTTACCTGTAGCATAATTCATAACAGAAGGTTAATTAAAATTTTTTTTGTTGTTGTGTACCGTAAAATACACACCATTTTAACACTCTACAAAGCTGGTAATTTTTATTGCTAAATTCTTTTGCGCAATTTACATCCAGGGGTTAATTAAGCATTGTTCTGCTGTTGTGGTCACTAAAAGAAACGTTCTTTTTCACCGCCAAAAAAGACATTTTACTTGTAGAATAATTCATAACCGAAGGTTAATTACAAGTTTTTCTGTTGTTGTGTACCGTAAAATACACGCCATTTTAACACGCAACAAAGCTGGTAATTTTTGGTTGCTCAATTCTTTTGCGCAATTTACATCCAGGGGTTAATTAAGCATTGTTCTGCTGTTGTGGTCACTAAAAGAAACGTTCTTTTTCACCGCCAAAAAAGACATATTACCTATAGCATAATTCATAACCGAAGGTTAATTTATTACAAGTTTTTCTGTTGTTGTGCACCGTAAAATACATGCAATTTTAACACGCAAGAAAGCTGGTAATTTTTGGTTGCTCAATTCTTTTGCGCAATTTACATCCAGGGGTTAATTAAGCATTGTTCTGCCGTTGCGGTCACTAAAAGAAACGTTCTTTTTCACCGCCAAAAAAGACATTTTACCTGTAGCATAATTCATAACCGAAGGTTAATTAATTACAAGTTTTTCTGTTGGTGTGCACCGTAAAATACACGCAATTTTAACACGCTACAAAACTGGTAATTTTTGGTTGCTCAATTCTTTTGCGCAATTTACATCCAGGGGATAATTAAGCGTTGTTCTTCTGTTGTGGTCACTAAAAGAAACGTTCTTTTTCACCGCCAAAAAAGAAATTTTACCTATAGCATAATTCATAACCGAAGGTTAATTATAAGTTTTTCTGTTGTTGTGTACCGTAAAATATACTCAATTTTAACACACTACAAAGCTGGTAATTTTGGGTTGCTCAATTCTTTTGCGCAATTTACATCCAGGGGTTAATTAAGCGTTGTTCTGCCATTGTGGTCATTAAAAGAAACTTTCTTTTTCACCGCCAAAAAAGACATTTTATCTGTAGCATAATTCATAACCGAAGGTTAATTACAAGTTTTTCTGTTGTTGTGTACCGTAAAATACACGCCATTTTAACACACTACAAAGCTGGTAATTTTTGGCAGCACATTTCTTTTGCGCAATTTACATCCAAGGGTTAACTAAGTATTTTTCTGCAGTTGTACTTAGTAAAAGAAATGTTCTTTTTCACCGCCAAAGAAGAAATTTTGCCTGTAGCATAATTCATATCCGAAGGTTAATTAAGCCTGTTTGTGCTTTTATATTCAGTAAAATACACAGTGTATTTAAACGGCACATACAAGTAAATTTTTCCTGGCCATTTGTGGAGCGCAATTTATATCCAAGGGTTACCCAAGCTTGTTACTGGGTTCATTTGGAGTCAAATACAGGGTGTGTATTTATCATATGCAGATATCTTCATCAAACAGTGTCTGTACATTTTAGAACAAACAGTATGTCAGACAGAGAGGTGGCAGGCTCTTCACCTGCGAGTGGCAGTGGCACAAACATTCCTGGAGCAGGTCCAGGTCGCAGCACAGCAAGGGGACGTCACAACAGGGGTCACTCGGTGAGGCCACAACTGCCGCTGTCATCTAGCGGCCGTGTGTTGTTCAGCAGCCCAATGGTTTTTGATTGGTTGACTAGGTCATCCACGTCCTCCCAGATGACATCTGACAACCTCAGCCAAGAGTTGGTGGGAACGTCAGACACAACCCTTAGTTGGCATGGCCCGGGAGCGGGTCAGCGGCTCTTACCTGTCCTCAACCCGCCTCTGTCCCATCCGGGACTGGGCTCAGCGCCACTATATAGCGAGGATGAACAATTTGAGGAGGGCAGTCAGCAGCTACTTGGCAGCGAAGAAATGGGGCCAATATCCCCTGCTTCTTGCAGTAGGCAGCAAAGTATAGATGTGGAGAGTGGCATGGGAGGTCATGTTGTGAGGGGTCAGTCTCTGCATACCAAGACTGGTGATGAGGACAGCAGTGACGATGAAACACAAATCGATGATGATGTAGCCGACCACACTTGGGAGCCGAGTGAAGCAAGGGCTTCTTCATCGTCAGGAGAAGAGGGCGTCAGCTTGCGCGTCAGGCAGCGGTGCAGCCAGTAATTGGGTTGTGTGGCTGTGATTCAGCAGGGGAGCAGCAGTGTGAGGTCGGGATCCAAGCGGCCACGGGGTAGAAAACCCGCTTCGCAGGTCAAAGAAAGTAGCGGCACAGGGGCTCAGCGAGGCAGCGGCGGTAGTAGTCACTCAGTGTGGAGCATTGGCGGTAAAATCAGATACTCGGCGGAGTGGCAGTTCTTTGCTAAGACACCGGAGGAAACGAATATGGGTATATGTAGAATCTGTGGGCAGAAAGTGAAGCTTGGCCAGGGAGCTAACGTTGGCACCACGGCCCTGCGTCAACACATGCAGCGTCACCATCCGGTGGCCTGGGAGAAACGTGGCTCAGATGTGGTGGTCCATCCTGCCGCCGCAGCAACAGCAGCAGCAGCGCCCAGTGGCACTCCACAAGTACTGTTCCATCATACAACATGTGTAGGGCACAGCGGTGTCACGCAGTTCTACACCTGGCTTGCCTCGGCGAACGAAGTCACACAGGGGAGGAACTGCTCCGCGTCATGCAGCAAGAAATCAATGTGTGGCTTTCTCTGTGCCAACTGCAAATCGGAACCATGGTGATGGACAATGGGAGTAACATGGTGTCCGTGCTGCACCGAGGAGGGATGGTCCATGCATGGCACATGTGTTCAATCTGGTTGTGAAAAGGTTCCTGAAGTCTTCCACCGATCTTCAGAAGATTCTGAAAATGGCCAGGAAACTGTGCATGCACTTCAACCATTCCTACAAAGCCAGGAACACCCTCCTCGAATTGCACCGGCAGAACGACCATCCTCAACACACTCTGAAATGCGATGTTTCCACCCGTTGGAATTCCAGCCTGCACATGTTGGACCGACTGTATGAACAGAGAAAGGCCATTAACGATTTTTTGCTGATCCAGGCGGACAGGAGTACTCCCCTGTGTAACTTTGATGTCAGCCAGTGGCAGCTCATGCGTGACACCTGACGTTTGTTAAGGCCATTCGAGGAGGCAACGTTATTTGTCAATCGCCAGGACTACAGGATGAATAACGTCATTCCACTGCTTCATGTCCTGGAACAGATGCTGAAAAATCTGTCTGGGCAGGGGTCTGGAGACATGGCAACTACATCTCACGGCCACATGAGTCCGGTGGGGACTGAAATTAAGGAGGAGGAGGAGGACATTGGAGCAGAAGCATTATCTGGTGAAATGATTGGATTTTCTATCCAGGTGACAAGAGAGGAGGAGCAGGAGCAACTGGAGGAGGTAGATGGAGATGAGGAAGACGAGGCAGATGAGCCGCAAGCACTGTGGCAGTATACAGTGGAGATGGAGGCAGGGAGCCCCTCTGAGTCACTTGTGCAGATGGCCCGCAGCATGCTGATATGCCTGGCTAGTGACAGCCGAATAGTTACCATCCAGCAGAGGGATGACTTCTTGCTCTCCACCCTATTGGACTCTCGCTACTGGTCCAAAATGGGAGCCTTTTTCCCAGCTGCTGAGAGGGAGGAAAAAACTCAAATACTATAGGGCACTCCTCCGTAGTCAGTTGGCTGCTGCCTATGTGCGGCATCGTCCCCCTCTGACAGGTCTAACCGGGGGGTTCTTCAGCGCTCAAGTACTACTGCCGCGGCAGCTGGGGGAAGGTGTGGGGGGAGGGGGTAGGAGTGGTACCAGCTCCATCAGCAGCAACCTAAGTCTGGAGTCACTGATGAGCAGCTTCCTTCACCCGCCTAGTGAGGACGGCAGTCGTCAGCAGCAGCAGCAGGACCTGGAACAGACCCTGAACCAACAGGTCGTGGCCTACTTGGACAGCACTCTGCCACCCCAGATAGAAGATCCGGTGGACTACTGGGCAGCCAAACTGGATGTGTGGCCGCAACTTGCCGAGTTTGCAGTGGAGAAGCTGTCCTGCCCGGCCAGTAGTGTGGCATCAGAGCGGGTGTTCAGTGCGGCGGGGGCCATCGTTACCCCAAGGAGAACCCGCTTGTCCACGGGAAATGTGGAACGACTGACCTTTGTCAAGATGAATCAGGCGTGGATCGGCCAGGATTTCCACACACCAATGCCTTAGGCGTCAGACTACATCAGCCATGACGCCTCACCCAAACTGTGAGAAATGAGTCTGGGTTCAAACTACCTGCCTCAGCCACTATTCTGATGCCGCCACCCGCCTGATGCCACACATCTGCTGCCAGTTTCTCCATCTGCCACCAACCATCTTTACCAGGGACTGGTATTGCCACCCACCTCCACACTCTGTCATTGTGCCACTCTATGACCTCATGCTGCTGCTGATGCTGCTGCCATGCCCTCCACACTGTGTCATTGTGCCACTCTGTGGCCTACTCCTGTTTTTGCCACCTCCAGAATGTCATTGTGCCACTGCCTGACCTCATGCTGCTGCTGTGGCTGCTGCCGTGCCCACCACACTGTGTCATTGTGCCAATCTCTGACCTCATGTGGCTGCTGCAGTGCCCTCCACACTGTGTCATTGTGCCACTCTGTGGCCTACTCCTGTTTTGCCACCTCCAGAATGTCATTGTGCCACTGCCTGACCTCATGCTGCTGCTGTGGCTGCTGCTGTGCCCTCCACACTGTGTCATTGTGCCACTCTCTGACCTCATGCTGCTGCTGCCGTGACCTCCACTCTCTGTCATTGTGCCACTCTGTGGCCTACTCCTGTTTTTGCCACCTCCAGAATGTCATTGTGCCACTGTCTGACCTCATGCTGCTGCTGTGGCTGCTGCCATGACCTCCACACTCTGTCATTGTGCCACTCTGTGGCCTACTACTGTTTTGCCACCTCCAGAATGTCATTGTGCCACTGCCTGACCTCATGCTGCTGCTGTGGCTGGTGCCGTGCCCTCCACACTGTGTCATTGTGCCACTCTCTGACCTCATGCTGCTGCTGCCATGACCTCCACTCTCTGTCATGGTGCCACTCTGTGGCCAACTACTGTTTTGCCACCTCCCGAATGTCATTGTGCCACTGCCTAACCTCATGCTGCTGCTGTGGCTGCTGCCGTGCCCTCCACACTGTGTCATTGTGCCACTCTGTGGCCTACTCCTGTTTTTGCCACCTCCAGAATGTCATTGTGCCACTATCTGACCTCATGCTGCTGCTGTGGCTGCTGCCATGCCCTCCACACTGTGTCATTTTGCCACTCTCTGACCTCATGCTGCTGCTGCCGTCACCTCCACACTCTGTCATTGTGCCACTCTGTGGCCTACTACTGTTTTGCCACCTCCAGAATGTCATTGTGCCACTGTCTGACCTCATGCTGCTGCTGTGGCTGCTACCGTGCCCTCTACACTGTGTCATTGTGCCACTCTGTGGCCTACATTTGTTTTGCCATCTCCGGAATGTCATTGTGCCACTCTGACATGCTGCTGTGGCTACTGCCGTCACCTCCACACTCTGTCACTGATGTTGCCACCTGAGCCTGGAAATAGCTGTTTTTTAATGCGATTTGTCCCGAAGGAATTCGGACCGAAACAAATTTTGTCGGAAAATTCGTCGAAGTCACCGAATCGAATTTTTGAGAAATTCGCCCTTCTCTACCCATAGCAAACAATCAGAACTCTACTTTAATTTCATATAATACTCTGAAAAAATGAATGGGGTGCTCTGATTGGTTTTTATGGACAACAAAGAATGTTTTCAGATCTATACAGTTTTCATACAGTACGTATGGCCCCTTGTTTCTAAATATAAGAACTCTGGCAAAAAAGAATACTTAGGGTGAAATGTCAGAAAAGAGGCGTCTCCACAACAGTTTTAAGTTGCATTAAATGAGTGTCTAGTGTGCCTGATTGAATTAACCTGTCAAAAATTCTGGAGTGTGATATACTTTGCATAGTATAATTGATGCACCTCACTTAGGCGCATAGCATAACTTAGGCGCATAGCATATAGTTGCTAGCATATTTGATGTGCCAAATTTAGGAGCATTCAAATGTGTCGTGCCTGGCGTATAATGTGCCTAATTTTTGTGTACGATAGTTTATTTATATAGAAAATAGGGCCTCAACAGTTTTTGTGCACAAAATACACCAAACAAATGGCACAGCCTTAATGGGACATGCCGTCCTTAATGTAACGTTAATAATAAGGGGGTATTACAAATGCTAAGGACTAACATGAACTGTGTCATTTAATGATTGAAGTTAGGTGAAGAATTCTAAAGACAGCAGAATTAGTTATAAACTACTTTTTTCTAATTTTTGGCATGCCTTTAATTGTGAGCGGATGTATGGCCCACATAAGCAGTGAGTAGTCCCTTTTAAGTTTATTTCTGAGTCTTATTGTTGTTATATGCTTGCTTATTTTGAAAACTACGCATGAAAATACTTTCAGAAGTTGGTAAGGTTACCTACACAGCTTTATGACTAGAAAATAGCAGATGAAAAAGCTCTAAAATAGTAATGGAAAATAAAGCTGCAAGAACACTGGGAAAAAATTCTAAATTATATGACCTTGTGCCCTACTACAACTCTGTGGAAAATAGCCCACTTAGATGGTTGCAAATGATTGCTCCTTAGAGACCGAAAACTATATATTGTTAAATGAAACCAAAGCAAGTACCTTGCTTAATTATTTCTCAAACTATTGAGGCAAAATGCTGAATTGACTTTTGTAACTAAAAGTGAAAGCTCCATTGCTCTTGCTATGAGTACTAGTTAGCCCCAAGGGAGAATAGACTGATACGTTTTATGTGTATAATAATGTTAATAATAATAATTATCAACATCATCATTGCCACATTATGCACAGTAATGTACAGTCAAATTGAGCACTAAAAAGTCACATTGAAGCAAAGTAATTGACTTTTCAATTTTTATTAAACAATTAAATGTAAAGAAAGAAACAAACACAAAATAAAATAAAAATAAAACTGTGATAACAAATATTTATAGTAACTAGGGATGAGCAAATCGATTCTAACGAAGCGGAATTCATTTCAAAATTTTATTCTAAATGAAGCCGAAGTTCATGGCGATTCGTGGTAACTAGTGTTGAGCGATTACGTTGGCTATCGACATCGGGCGATAGTCGATAGTCGGCCACCATCGATAAGGTTTTTCGATAGTGAGCAGTCGATTATGAGCGATGACCATTAAAGTCTATGGGAGAGCAACAACACCTTCATTATTACACCCTAACAGGGCTGGAGAAGCTGGAATTAACAGCCACAACAGTCAAATGGATACCTGCTACATCTTAGGCACAACACTTAGGCTATAAAAGCCACAGAAAAAAAGTCACACACCATTCACTATCCCTGTCTTGTACCACAGCGTGACCATAAAACCTGCATCACCCACAAATTAAAAAGTGCCAGAAGGCAGTATTATTTGAACCATCATTTTACTTGAACTGGACATTGACAAACCCTGTCCTGGACCGCAGCATGACCCTTAAACCTGTCTGACCCACAGATTAAAAAGTGCCAGAAAAAGGAGTCTTTCAACCACCATTTTAGTTTCACTGGACATTGACTAGAACTGTCCTGGACCGCAGTATGACCATTAAACCTGTCTGACCCCCAGATTAAAAAGTGCCGGAAAAAGGAGTCTTTCAACCACCATTTTAGTTGAACTGGACATTGACAAACCCTGTCCTGGACCGCAGCATGACCCTTAAACCTGTCTGACCCACAGATTAAAAAGTGCCGGAAAAAGTAGTCTTTCAACCACCATTTTAGTTGAACTGGACATTGACTATACCTGTCCTGGACCGCAGTATGACCCTTAAACATGTCTGACCCCCGATTAAAAAGTGCCGAGAAATAAGGAGTCCTTTTCAACCACCATTATAGTTGAACTTGGTCCATATACGTCCCCAGCCTTGGTCCACAGTAATGACCATTAAGACCTGTCCTGACCGCCAATTAAAAAGTGCCGAAAAAGGAGTCTTTCAAACCACCGATTTTTTAGTTGAACTGGACATTGACAAACCTGTCCTGGACCGCAGCCATGACCCTAAACCCTGTCTGACCACAGATTAAATAAGTGCCAGAAAAAGGAGTCTTCAACCACCATTTTATTTCACTGGACATTGACTAGAACAGGTCCCTGGACCGCAGCATGACAATAAACCCTTCTGACCCCCAGATTAAATATGCGCCGATAAAAAGGGTCTTTCTCAACCACCACTTAGTTGAACTGGAAAACGTTGACACAAACCCTGCTTCTGTACCGCAGCAAGACCCTTAAACCTTGTCTACCCCCAGATTAAAAAGTGCCGTAAAAAGAGTCTTTTCACCACCAATTTAGAGTTTGAACTGGAACATAGACTATACCGTCCCCCTGTGCCACAGCAGACCCAGGACCGTGAGTTACCAAGTGGGTGGCGGTGAGTGCCCAGGCTGGCGTCGTCATCTATTAAACAGCGTGCAGGTTAAACATGCCCTTATGACGCAGCAACGAAAACTGAACTTTCGCTGAAGCAGAGTGCGGAAGCGGAAGTGTGATACACTTCCAGGCTCTCCTCTCTGTACACAGTCAAGACCCAGGTTAGCAGCTTGCCCCTCCGTATGATGTGCGGCACCAATTGAGCTTCACTTGGAATTACTGTGGTTAACGCTCCTGTTTCCACCAGGTGCCCTTTTCTTTGGCATTCTTTTTCTCATTTTTGAACAACTCAACGTGCTGCGCAAATTTGTGCTGTACTTTGTATCTCTGTCCGAGCTCCATACTCCATGTCCTCTGAAATAACCTACATCTGAGTCAAGTTTTCCTGGATACCTCCCTTGTACAATTCAGAGAATTGTTTTACTCAGCTATTTTGAAAATGCAAGTTTTTGCGTAGTTTTAATTCGAGAAAACACACACTTTAAAATCGTATAATGTAGAACCCCCCATGATCCTTGTTCTATTTTTTTTCAAATTGTATTAGCAATGGGTTGTCTCAACACAGGCGATTGATAGCTATGTTAAATATCTTGCAAAAACAAGTTCATTTTTGCAATATGTGTTCCATGTAACATTGTCCTACCAATTCCCTGTTTCTGAGACACGCGCACGCATCACCCTTGAGCTACTTCTAGGACAATTGTGAACGAACAAATTTCTGTTAGAGCAAACTACAACATCTTTTTTTTAATAATAGATACCGTAGTATAGCTGAATTTCAAGCAAAATGCCCCCAAAAAATTCAAACCATACCTTGACCACTTTGACAATTGTCGAAGAACAGGATGTCTGTTAAGAAACAACATTTTTTTATATAGGACCTGTAGATTGCTGCATTTCTACACACAAAGCAGCAACTGACTCCAAATAAAAATTATAAAAATGACTTCTCAGCCACTGCTTATCTCAATATTATGAGGAGAAATGCACTTAAGTCAACCACATTTCTGATTTCCAAAGGACCATGATTATGTGCTGTATAATCTTCACAGCTACATGACCCCAATAAAACTGTTGGGAAAAACGAAGAAAAATTGCAGAAAGAAATGATCAATTTTAAAAAACATTTTTCAAGAGGACCATTTCTGTTTGAAGAAGGACTGAAGTAGAACCGGCAACTAATCGGTGACCTCGGCAATTGGGGCCTCTACAACATCATCAGAGATCCATTCCTGATTCATCAGAGCGAGGATGAAAGTCAAACGATCCACATTATCTGAGGAAAGCCGAGTGCGTTATTGCTCTGGTAATGACTCCTCCACTGTGCTGAAGGACCCTCTCAGAATATGATGCGGCTGCTGGGCAGCGACAACACCTCTATGGCGTGCGACGAGCCAGCTCGGGGCCATTCGTCCATTTTGCTACCCAGAAAAGTCCTATTGGGTCCGGAAAACATACAAAAGATCGAGTGTTGAGCAACGCAGATTTAGTCGTGCACCATGATCTTAAGAAGACTGATCTCTGTGTGTTGGATGTGTCCCTGCATTGCATGCGTGGTAGGAGGTGGGTAAACAACATCGAGAGTGCGCCGCGTGCGTGTCGAGCGCGCGCGCGTTAGCTTTCTGCCACCTTGCCTGCTGCAGCCCACGCTCACACGCCTACTAGTGGCACTCTACTGCTGTCACTCGCTGAAGTTTGTTTTCCAAAACCGTGACATTTGGGAACATTGAAGCAACGCAACAATGTCTCATTATCAATCCAGCAAGGTCTCCATTTCCGTGCATTTTAACTCTCTATTTGGGTGGGTGTGAAAGGAAAGTGCGAGTATTTGTTTTGTACCGGAGGATCCAGGAGGGTGGCACCCAGTAACTGTTGTTCATTTTGATGCCTTAAATGCGAGATCATGTTGGAGGAAATGGAGCATCCAAGCACTCTGTGAGAGATGGATCCTTTATTTCCAAGCCTCTGGGTCGAGGGCAACTAGCAAACTGATCTTCCTCATCTTCCTCCTCCGCCGCAATTCGCCGCCAACCTCTTTCCAAGGCAGGGACTTCGGTAAACATCGGTGTCTAGAATACCTCCTCTTCCTCCTCCTCTGCTGCCTCCTCACAGCTTCAACATCAGCCCTGACTTGCCTGAGTATGAATGCAACCCTGAGAGCTGATTGCGGTCCACTTATGCACTAGCTCTGGAACCCCGAAGCCATGCCTAAATGAAGACCGATGAAATTGTGAAACTGGTCGGGCCTTGTGGATTTGACGGAGAGAAAGGCCTCCTGTGTCCGCATCGTGTCCGTCTCCTCCTTCGTCGCTGGCGGGACCTGTTGTTTTCAGAGTGTCAAACGATCAGTGTTCCAGAACTAGATCACCACCCAAAATGCTCATGCGACAAGGGCCTAGTCCCCGCACTGACCATTTTGGTGGCCTTCATAAAACTGGCAAGGAATGGTGCAGAGCTCTTTCACCTGCCTCCACTCTCGGCGTCTCAACACCCCGAAGTCCGCCACCGCTGCTTGTCAGCTCATGTTGTCTCTCTTCGTACTGCGTAATGGCATTGCGCTGCTGCCAAACAAACGCTGAGCATGTGGAGGGGTGGGGAATTCCACGTGTTGCCACGTCAACCATGAGAGGTTGAATGTGAGAGGCCAGCTGACGCTCAACGCAGCCAGCAGGACACGAAGCAGGGTGCGAAAGGCGAATGCTAACTTAGACTTCGAGCCCTACTCTCCCCAGCATGCAGTCCACCCCCGGGTAACTCTTTAGAAATTTCTGGACGACAATTTCAGACAGTGCCGGCAAGGGATGTGCTCCACCACCGATTTTAAGGGGGGCCAGAATTTCGCCCGTTATGGGGCACACCACTTGCCTGGCACAAGGTCTTGACCCAGCCACGCTGGGGTCTCATTGAGGAACCGCCCCACACTCCGACCTTGTGTGGACGGCTCAAGATTATTTTCAACACGGCTGGTTTCTTTTGGGCCGGGATGCCCCCCGGGAGGACCTTGGGGGAAAGAACCCTCCCCCATCCCTGCTTTTTTGGAAAAGAGCGTGCCCCGAGCCGAGAGCCACCGTCCCCCCCAGGGAATCCACCCAACCACAAGTGAGCTGTCACAGAGGGTATCCCCCCCCTTGGCCGTGCTTTCTAGTCCAGTGTCGGTGGGCAGATGGACTTTTCCGGCACGATGCAGACAAGCCCTTGAAATTTTAGAAAGACCGTGGTGGGGCCCGGGCAGGAGGGTTTTCTGGGAAAGAAAGCCTGCTCTGCATCGGTTTGGGGGCAGGGAAGGGCCATGAAGTGGGGGAACCCATCGTGTCCACCAAAACGGAAAGGCAAAAATTTCCAAGCCCAAAAGCCTGGCAAGCCGACTTCAGGCTTTTTGGGGGTTTGGTGGGTTTTGGGTTAAAATGTTTTTTTCTGCTCCCCAAAAATGGAAGACAGAAGGCTGGCTGCTAGACTGGCCGCTGTACGGCGTGCAGGTTGTCAAACTGGGGGAAAGGGGAGAAAGGGGTAGGATGGGCTCTGGTGGTGCTGGTGGTACTCGTGCGTCGATGTTGGCTGAAGCGGAGGCTGATCCCTGATCAGGACTCTGAGAGACATGGGCAGCTGAGGCACGCTTGGTGGTGGCGGAGAAGGCGGAGACAGAGGGTGTGACAGTGGTTTGATGGCATCAGTAACTGGGCGTCAGAGCAGAAAAAATCATCCTCTTTGGCCTCTTGATCTTTTAACATGCCTTCTGACCCCAACCGCATTTTGTCATCAAAGAGGTCTTCCGAAAATGGTTTATCCACAGGGGGTGGGTACACGAGTTGACATTGGGCTGCTTCATGTTAGGCGGATGCTGGTGATGCTGATGACGACATTTGTGGCCGTGACTGGGAGGACGAGGGGTAAGATGCTGGATGCGGGTTGCATTAACCACTAAAGGGACAGTTGGCGACGCTGTTCGTTACTGAGATTCACAGGCCCTGACCAGCATGACAGGCCTGACGGTCCGCAACTGATGATCCACTGGCATGCGTGTTGTCGCCAGCACTAAAGGAACACCTTCTCTCGTACCTCTACCTCCATGTCCTAACCCCCCTCTTTGCTCCTTACCACCTGAATTTCGTTTCCATGTTCAGAAATATACAAATTTGAGAAGGTATGGAAAAGTTTTGGAAAGTCTCTATCAAAAGGGCAAATCACAGCTAATTCTCAAATCCCTCAAATCAAGACAAAATTGCTGGATTCAAATATAACTGCAAAGTAGATCTATCAAGTCAACAAATCTGGACTGAGCAAAAGTGCCAAAAACACGTATCTGTAATGTATTCGGATAATAAAAGGTATTTTTGGCACCTATCAATTCACCTGTGGTGACTACAAACTTGCTGTATTCAATTTTAACAGCAAAGTATATCTATCAACAAAGCTGGCCTGCGCCAAAGTGAAAAAACACGTATCTGAAATGTATTCGGATAATAAAAGGTATTTTTGGCACCTATCAATTCACCTGTGGTAACACCCCAAAATTTGCTGGATTCAAATTTAACTGCAAGGTGGCTCTAATCAACAAATCTGGACTGGGCAAAAGTGAAAAAAACACGTATCTGTAATGTATTCGGATAATAAAAGGTATTTTTTTGGCACCTATCAATTCCCTGTGGTAACTACAAAATTGCTGGATTCAAATTTAACTGCAAGGGGGCTCTATCAACAAATTGGACTGGGCCCAAAAGTGCAAAAAACACTTATCTGTAATGTATTCGAATAAAAGGTATTTTTTGGCACTACAATTCACCTGTGGTAACATACACAATTTCTGGATTCAAATTTTAACTCAAGGTGGCTCTATCAACAAATCTGGACTGGGCAAAAGTGCAAAAAACACGTATCTGTAATGTATTCGGATAATAAAAGGTATTTTTGGGAAACCTATAAAATTCACCTGTGGTGACTACAAAATTAATTTTCAGGCTGCCCAAATATCCAGGAAAAAATTTCAATAGAAAACTGTTAATAATAAAGCATTGCAATGTCTACACTAAGTTCTTGTGAACTTTATCCAGTATTCTTTATAAGCTTGTCTGTGTTCGCCGCGGGTCCCCCCCTGCTCCCCCCCGTGACTTTACAGCAGTAATGCTCCTTTAAATTCTCTACCTAACTATATAAAATCTTTCAATCTCTAATCTAACTAAAATTGTAAGGATCACAGCTAATATGTAGAGGTTTTCTCTGTGAAGAAATATAATAATTTCGCTGAGTGTTTGGACACAAGCAAAGCGTCACGTCCTTCTGCTCTAGACGCTGAGAGACACTGAGGCTGAAAAAGGAAACGCTGTTCTTTTGTAAAACGAGGTCATGTGAAATTTTTCCAGCCAATTCGCAACCATAAAACATCCCAGTTTATGACGTCGCACACACCATCTCACCCTGCTCTATTCTGTAATAGATTTGCTGGCCGCCAAAATTACAGGACGCGCCGAACAAGGCGCGATCTTAATAGACGATGCACAGAATTTAACCTAAATTATCGCATGATCTAAAAAATACGATCACCATAAAAACTGTGCCGATTTCAACTTTGTCGATAATAATCGCTCAACACTAGTGGTAACGAATCGTCTTTTTTTCTAAAATGGCCACGAGCACATGACGTGACATGGGACAAAGAACTATGGGAGAAAAAAAGAACACCCTTAATGCCAGACATGCAGCCAATAAGCAGCCAGCCAGCTTCTGTGATGTCACATCTCTATAAATAGGCCAGCCATTTTACATTCTGCCACTTGCCACTGTGTCTCTTATGGACACGGATCTCTCTACAGCAGCACTAGATTGCACTGTGCCAAATACTTCCAATTTTAGAGTTACTGGGGTGAAATACCTTTCAACTACACAGTTTGTTTGTTTCATATACACAGATGTTCCTGAACAATCTTTTTTTATTTTGGGATATTGCTCTTTGTGCTAAAGAGTTACTTTTTCACTTATTGTGGTGAACTATCTTTGAAATACAGTGTGTGTATTTCTCACATATAAACATCTCCATTACAGCCAGTTCAGTCTTTTGGGATATTGCTCTCTGTGCCAAAGAGTGACTTTTTCAGTTATTGTGGTGAACTATCTTTGAAATACATTTCCTGTTCCGTTAAACGCTGATGCATGTAGAGTCTCCCCCCAAAAGAGTGGAGAGGGTATCGGCAGTAATTTTCGCTGACGTCACTGATCATTTTGCCCTACCTTTGATCCGTCAGTGTCGGTCAATAATCCATCAGTATTGCTAAAGCCAAAAAGAAACAAGAGTTGATCCAAAACAGAGATTACAAGTAAAGGGAATATTTGCATGTCTTCTGTCTTTTGTATCCACTCTTACTTTTGGCTGCATAATCGTCAGACAATCCTGATGCAAACAAAGGACAATGTCATACTGGCCTTACAGCTTCTCCAAACACACAATCGGTTGTGTTTTTCCTTTTCATTCCTGCTGGCATATTAAAATAAGGGGAAAACCAAACATAGTGGCAACATCATAGAGTGGTGGAGGGTGGAAACAGCATTAGGAAACCACAGGGTGGTCGAGTGCGAGAGTGGTCAGTTGGCAGCAGCATGAGTAGTTTACAGAGTGGCACAATGACAGAGTGTGGAGGTGGTGGCAACATGAGTAGGCCACAGAGTGGCACAATGACATAGTGTGCAGGTGGCAGCAACATGAGTAGTTTACAGAGTGGCACAAGGACAGATTGTGGAGATGGCAGCAGCATGAGTAGTTTACAAAGTGGCACAATGACATATTGTGGAGGTGGCAGCAGCATGAATAGGCCACAGATTGGAACAATTACACAGTGTGAAAGTGGCCTCAGCAACAGTAGCAGCATCAGGCCAGAGAGTGGCACAATGACATAATTTTGAGGTGGTGGCAGCTAGGTGACATAATGCGGAGGTGGTGACAGCAGCAGCATCAAGTCAGAGAGTGACATGGTGACATAGCCTGGAGGTGACAGCAGCAGCAACAGCATGAGGGGACCTGAGTGATGAGTTAGCAGTAGCATCAGAAGGCTACACAATGGCCCAGTGAAGAGTGGGGAGGTGGGTGGCAATACCAGTCCGTGGTAAAGATGGTGGGTGGTAGATGGAGCATCTGGCAACAGATGTGTGGCATCAGGCGGATGGCAGCATCAGAATAGTTGGGCTTACTATGGCCCACGCCGCACTGAACACCCGCTCTGATGCCACACTACTGGCTGGGTAGGACAGCTTCTCCAGTGCAAACTCGGCAAGTTGCGGCCACAAATCTAGTTTGGCTGCCCAGTAGTGCACTGGATCTTCAATGTGTGGTGGCAGGGTGCTGTCCAAATAGGCCACCATCTGCTGGTTCAGGGTCTGCTCCAGGTGCTGCTGCTGGTGAGTAGCTTCCTCACCTAGGCGGGTGGAGAAAGCTGCTCATCAACGATCCCAGACTCAGTTTGCTGCTGATGGAGCTGGTACTGCTCCTAACCCCCCAAAGCAGTCGTGGTATTGGTACGTGAGAGCTGAGGAAGCCCCTGGTCACACCTGCTAGAGGATGGACGATGGCGCAGAGGCAGCGGCCAACTGACTACATAGGGTGTCTCTATAGTACTTGAGTTTGTCCTCCCTCTCAGCAGGTGAAAAAAGGGCACCACTTTGGACCGGAGTGTGGAGGTGGTGGCAACATGAGTAGGCCACAGAGTGGCACAATGACATAGTGTGGAGGTGGCAGCAGCATGAGTAATTTACAGAGTGGCACAGTGACACATCGTGGAGGTGGCAGCAGCATGAGTAGTTTACAAAGTGGCACAATGACATATTGTGGAGGTGGCAGCAGCAGGAGTAAGCCACAAATTGGCACAATTACACAGTTTGAAGGTGGCAGCAGCAACAGTATCAGCAGCATCAGGCCAGAGAGTGGCACAATGACATAATTTTGAGGTGGTGGCAGGTAGGTGACAGCAGCAGCATCAAGTCAGAGAATGACATGGTGACATAGCCTGGAGGTGATAGCAGCAGCAGCAGCATGAGGCGACCTGAGTGGGGAGTTGGCAGTAGCATCAGAAGGCTACATAATGGCCCAGTGAAGAGTGGGGAGGTGGGTGGCAATACCAGTCCCTGGTAAAGATGGTGGGTGGTAGAAGGAGCAGCTGGCAGCAGATGTGTGACATCAGGCGGGTGGCAGCATCAGAATAGTAGCTGAGGTACGTAGCCAAAAGAATACAGACTCATTTGTCAAAGTTTGGGTGAGGTGGCATGGCTCATCCAATCTCATACTTCAGGCACTGGTGTGTGGAAATCCTGGCTGATCCACGTCTGATTCATCTTGACAAAGGTGAGTCTGTCCACATTTCGGGTAGACAAGCGAGTTCCTCTTGGGTTAACTATGGCCCCCGCCGCACTGAACACCCGCTCTGATGCCACACTACTGGCCGGGCAGGATAGCTTATCCAGTGCAAACTCGGCAAGTTGGGGCCACAAATCTAGTTTGGCTGCCCAGTAGTCCACTGGATCTTCAATGTGGGGTGGCAGGGTGCTGTCCAAACAGGCCACCACCTGCTGGTTCAGGGTCTGCTCCAGGTGCTGCTGCTGCTGGTGAGTAGCTTCCTCACCTAGGCGGGTGAAGAAAGCTGCTCATCAACGACTCCAGACTCAGGTTGCAGCTGATGGAGCTGCTACTGCATCTAACCCCCACAGCAGTCGTGGCAGTGGTGCGTGAGCGCTGAGGAATCCCCCGGTCAGACCTGCTAGAGGATGGACGATGGCGCAGAGAGGCAGCGGCCAACTGACTACATAGGATGTCTCTATAGTACTTGAGTTTGTCCTCCCTCTCACCAGGTGAAAAAAGGGCACCACTTTGGACCGGAGTGTGGAGGTGGTGGCAACATGAGTAGGCCACAGAGTGGCACAATGACATAGTGTGGAGGTGGCAGCAGCATGAGCAGTTTACAGAGTGGCAAAATGACATATTGTGGAGGTGGCAGCAGCATGAGTAGGCCACAGATTGGCACAATTGCACAGTGTGAAGGTGGCAGCAGCCACAGTATCAGCAGCATCAGGCAAGAGAGTGGAACAATGACATAATTTTGAGGTGGTGGCAGCTAGGTGACATAATGCGGAGGTGGTGGCAGCAGCCGCATCAAGTCAGAGAGTGACATGGTGACATAGCCTGGAGGTGATAGCAGCAGCAGCAGCATGACGGGACCTGAGTGGTGAGTTGGCAGTAGCATCAGAAGGCTACATAATGGCCCAGTGAAGAGTGGGGAGGTAGGTGGCAATACCAGTCCGTGGTAAAGATGGTGGGTGGTAGATGGAGCAGCTCGCAGCAGATATGTGGTATGGTGCGGATGGCAGCATCAGAATAGTAGCCGAGGCAGGTAGCCAGAGGAATCAAGACTCATTTGTCAAAGTTTGGATGAGGCGGCATGGCTGTTCTAATCTGATGCTTCAGGCACTGGTGTGTGGAAATCCTGGCTGATCCACGTCTGATTCATCTTGACAAAGGTGAGTCTGTCCACATTTCGGGTAGACAAGCGAGTTCCCCTTTGGGTAACTATGGTCCCGCCACACTGAACACCCGCTCTGATGCCACACTACTGGCCGGGCAGGATAGCTTATCCAGTGCAAACTCGGCAAGTTGCGGCCACAAATCTAGTTTGGCTGCCCAGTAGTGCACTGGATCTTCAATGTGGGGTGGCAGGGTGCTGTCCAAATAGGCCACCACCTGCTGGTTCAGGGTCTGCTCCAGGTGCTGCTGCTGCTGGTGAGTAGCTTCCTCACCTAGGCGGGTGAAGAAAGCTGCTCATCAACGACTCCAGACTCAGGTTGCAGCTGATGGAGCTGCTACTGCATCTAACCCCCACAGCAGTCGTGGCAGTGGTGCGTGAGCGCTGAGGAATCCCCCGGTCAGACCTGCTAGAGGATGGACGATGGCGCAGAGAGGCAGCGGCCAACTGACTACATAGGATGTCTCTATAGTACTTGAGTTTGTCCTCCCTGAAAAAAGACCCCCACTTTGGACTGGTAGTGAGGGTCCAATAGGGTGGAAAGCCAGAAGTCATCCCTCTGCTGGATGGTGACTATTCGGATGTCACTACCCAGGCAAATCATCATGCAGCGGGCCATCTGCGCAAGTGACTCTGAGGGACTCCCTGCCTCCATCTCCACTGTATACTGCCACAGTGTGTCTGGGTCATCTGCCAAATTTTCCTCATCTCCCTCCGGCTGCTCCTACTCCTTCTCTCCGGTCACCTGCGTAGAAAAACTACTCATTTCCCCATACATTGCTTGTGCTCCAATATCCTCCTCCTTCAGTTCAACCCCCACCGGACTCATGTGGCCATGAGATATAGTCACCACATCTCCAGTCCCCTGACCAGACAGATTTTTTAGCATCTGCTCCAGGACATGAAGCAGTGGAATGCTGTTGTTCATCCCGTAGTCCTGACATATAACATGGCCTCCTCAAAGGGCCTGAGCAAATGGCCAGTGTCACGTATGAGCTGCCACTGGCTGACATCAAAATTACACTGTGGAATACTCCTGTCCACTTGGACCGTCAAGAAATCATTAACGGCCTTTCACTGTTCATAAAGTCAGTCCAACATATAAAGGCTGAAATTCCAATGGGTGGAAACGTTGCATATCGGCCTATTTTGGGGGAGGCTGTTCTGTCGCTGCAGCTCCAGGAGGGTGTACTTGGCGGTGTAGGAATGGCTGAAGTGCATGCACAGTTTCCTGGCCATTTTTATAATGTCTTGCAGATGGGTGGAAAACTTGAAGAACCGTTTGACAACCAGATTGAACACATGCGCCATACAGTGCGCATGGCTCGGCCCCCCTTAGCGCAGCATGGACACCATGTTTTTTCCATTGTCTGTCACCATGGTTCTGATTTTCAGTTGTCGCGGAGAAAGCCAGGAATTGATTTTGTCTTTCATGACGCGGAGCAGTTCCTCCCCTGTGTGACTTTGTTCACCCAGGCAAACTAGGTGAAGAACTGTGTGACACCACCATGCCCTGAACATGTGATATGCTGGAGGAGCATTAAGACTTGTCGCTACAGTGAAGGCTGAGGTGGTGGAGGAGGAGGGGGTGGACATTGGCACAGGATCAGCAGTTTGACAACGTGGAGGAAAAAGCGGCGTCTCCTGTCCAAGTTGCTGGTGTGGCTGGGCAGGAAGCACATTCACCCGATGGGCCATAAAGGACATGTACTATCTCTGACCGTAGTTAAGGCTCAACATGTCTGCACTGCCGTGCCCTTTGGAAGACACCGACAGGCTCAAGGTTGGCCCACCTTCTCTTCTACATATTTGTGTAGGGCATTTAAAAAAAAAATGACAGCGTGGGACTCGTCACCTCGGCTCAGCACAAGCCATCAGTTCTCTGAATGGTGCAGAGTCCACCACTTGAAAAGGGAGGGACTGCAGTACTACCAACTTCGAAAGGAGCACGGTCAGCTTCTGTGCCATAGGATGGCTGGTCGCATAGTGCTGTCTCTTGGCAATTGCCTCGATGAACAACTGCTGGCATGATGAGTGCCGGCACCAGGGGCATCTGGACCGGTAGATGATGGGAAAGACAATCATCTTCCTTTTGCAGAAGTGGTGGAGCATTGACTGCCTGAAATGGGATGCATGCCACTGGGTGCTGCTGCTGTTGCTGTGGCAGGATGGATTACCACATCTGAGACACGTTTCTCCCAGGCTACTGGAGGGTGACGCTGCATAAGTTGACGCAGGGCCGTGGTGCTAACAGCAGGTCCCTGGCCACACTTCACTTTCTGCCCACAGATTCTACATATACCCATGTTCGCCTCCTCCGGTGTCTTGCCAAAAACTGACACACCGCCGAGTAGGTGATTTTACCAGCAATGCTCTGCACTGACTGACAGCTACCACCGCTGCCTCGGTGAGCCCCTGTGCCGCTACTTTCTGGGCTGGAAGGGACCTGCGAGGCGAGTGGTCTACTCTGTGACCGTTTGGCTCCCGACCACCCACTGCTGCCACTCTGCTGACTCCCGGCCACACTACCGACTTCTTGGCTGTGCCGCTGCCTGACACACAAGCTGCCGCCCTCTTCTCCCGACGATGATGATAAAGCCCATGCTTCACCTGGCTCCAAGTGCGATTAGTGTTTGCCCGTCACTGCTGGCCTCCTCAATGGTCGCGGTATACAGAGCCTGACTGCTCGCAACATAACCTCCCATGCCACTCTCCTCATCACTACTTGCCCGCCTACAGCAAGAAACAACGGCTGTCTGTCCCACCTCTTTGCTGCCCAGTAGTTGCTCACTGCCCTAAAATAGTTTGTCCTCGCTAGTGTTGAGCGATTATTATCGACAAAGTTGAAATCGGCACGGTTTTTATCTTGATCGGATTTTTTAGATCACGCGATAATTTAGGTTAAAATATGTGCACAATCTATTAATATCGCGCCATTTTCAGCGCTTCCTGTCATTTTGGCGGCCAGCAAATCAGCTTAGAGAATAGAGCAGGGTGAGCTGTGTGTGCGACGTCATGACTGGGATGTGTATGGTTGCGATTGGCTGGAAAAATCACATGACCTAGTTTTACATAGAACAGCCCTTCCTTTTCTGCCTCAGTGTGTGTCAGCGTCTCATAGGAGTAGGACGTGCGCTCTGCCTCTGTCCAAACAGCTCAGCAAACAGCTCAGCGAAATTGTTCTATTTGTTCACAGAGACAGCTATACTTTTAGCTGTGAACATTAGAACTTAGGTAGATTAGAGATTGGCAGATTTTAGGTAGTTAGGCTGAGAATTTTAAAGGAGCATCTAGCCCTGTAAAGTCACGGGGGAAGCGTGTTTTTTCACTTTTGCCCAGTCCAGCTTTGTTGATAGAGGCACCTTGCACTTAAATTTCAATACAGCAATTTTGTCGTCACCGCAGGTGTATTTTTAGGTGCAAAAAATACCGTTTATTATCCGTATACATTACATCTACGCGTATTTTCACTTTTGCCCAGTCCAGCTTTGTTGATAGAGGCACCTTGCACTTAAATTTCAATACAGCAACTTTGTCGTCACCGCAGGTGTATTTTTAGGTGCAAAATATACCGTTTATTATCCGTATACATTTCAGATAGGTGCTTTTTCACTTTTGGGCAGGCCAGCTTTGTTGATAGAGGCACCTTGCACTTAAATTTCAATACAGCAATTTTGTTTTGATTTGAGGGATTTGAGAATAGCTGTGATTTGCCGTCTTTTAATAAGAGACGTTCCAAATCTCTTCCATACCCTCTCAAAATTTATCTTTCTGAACATGGAGCGAAATGCAGGTGGTAAGCGAGCAAAGAGGGAGGTAGGACATGGAGGTAGAGGTACGAAAGAAGGTGCTCCTTCCAGTGTTGGCGACAACACGCAAGCCAGTGGATTGTCGGTTGCAGGACCGTCAGGCCTGTCATCGCTGGGTCAGGGCCCTGTGAATCTCAGTAACGAACAGCGTCGCCAATCTGTTCTTCAGTGGTTAATGCAACCTGCATCCAGCAGTTTACCTCCTCGTCCTCCCAGTCACGGCCACAAATGTCGTCATCATCATCATCAGCATCCGTCCAACATGAAGCGTAGGCAGCCCAAATGTCAACTCGTGTACCCACCACTGTGGATAATCCATTTTCTGAAGTCCTCTTTGATGACAAAATGCGGTTGGGGTCAGAAGGCATGTTAAAATATCAAGAGACCAAAGAGGATGATTTTCTCTGCTCTTACGACCAGTTTCTGATGCCATCAGAGGAGAAGGAAGCCGGTCAATCGGCAAAAATCCCGGGCGGTCGACAACGCCTTGCAGTGCCCCTTGCTTGTAGCCCGCAGCTCCTGGATGCAGAATGTCAGGACGACCAAGTCCCCTGTGTTGATGATGATGATGACGACATTGCGGGTCCAACGTGGTCTTTTCAGCAGAATTTGCTTGCGAGCGCTTCATCACTGGACGAGGAGGAAGATGATGGGGTAGTGTCAGTACGGGTCCCGCCTCAAAAAGGGAGAGGGTGGTCGCAGAAGTCCGCTGATATGATTCCGCCAGCCACGGTCAGTGGAAACCCCGCTCCTCGCTTATCGCCGTCAAAAAGGTCCAGGACCTCTCAAGCCTGGGCCTTCTTTGAGCAAGCCTCTGATTCACCCAGCGATGTCATATGCCACCTTTGTTGTAAACGCATAAGTAGAGGCAGGAATCTTAGGTGTTTAACCACCACCAACATGTCTAGTCACATGCAGCGAATGCATGAGTTGAAATGGAGGCAACACTTGGCCAAAAAAGGCCAGACCGACGCCGGGCTTCCAACCACTGTCCCACCCTCTGTCTCCGCCTCCTCCTCCTCCGCCACCACCAAGCGTTCCTCAGCTGCCCATGTCTCTCAGAGTCATGATCAGGGATCAGCCTCCGCTTCAGCCTCCACCGTCGCCCGAGAACCACCAGCACCACCAGAAACCCATCCTACCCCTTCTCCATCCGCCAGTTTGACGACCTGCACGTCATACAGCGGCCAGTCTAGCAGCCAGCCTTCTGTCTTCCAGGTGTGGGAGCAGAAGAAACACTTTAACCCAAACCCTCCCAAGGCCAAATGCCTGAATGTCGGCATTGCCAGGCATTTGGCCTTGGAAATGTTGCCTTTCCGTCTGGTGGACACAGATGGGTTCTGCACGTCATGGCCCTTGCCTGCCCCCAATACCAGATGCCGAGCAGGCATTTCTTTGCCAGAAAAGCCGTCTCTGCCCTGGCCAGCCACGTGTCATCTAAAATTTCAGGCGCGTTGTCTGCATCTGTGTCCAGAAAAGTCCATCTGACCACCGACACATGGACTAGTAAGCACGGCCAAGGCCGCTATATCTCTGTGACGGCTCACTGGGTGAGCTGGGTGGATGTCTCGGGGGGTGACGGTGGCTCTCAGGCTCGGTGCACGCTCTTCAAAACCGCAGGGATGGTGCAGGGCTCTTTCCCCCAAGGTCCTCTGGTGGCATCACGTGCCCAGAGAAACCAGGCCGTGTTGAAATTAATCTATCTTGGAGACCGTCCACACACAGGTCAGGAGCTGTGGATGGCTCTCCGCAACGAGACCGAGCGCTGGCTGGGTGACAAAAACCTTGTGCCAGGCAACGTGGTGTATGATAATGGGCGAAATCTGCTGGCCGCACTTAAGATCGGTAGGCTGGAGCACATCCCTTGCCTGGAACATGTCATGAACCTTGTCGTCCAGAAATTTCTAAAGAGCTACCCGAGTCTGGACTGCCTGCTGAGGAAGGCTTGAGGTCTGAGTTCGCACTTCCGCCGTTCGCACCCTGCTTCGTCCCGCCTGGCTGCGTTGCAGCATCAGCTCGGCCTCCCCGTCAACCGTCTCATTGTTGACGTGGCAACACGCTGGAATTCCACCCTCCACATGCTGCAGCGATTGTGGCAGCAGCGCAATGCCAATACGCAGTACGAAGTGACAACTGGCCTGACAAGCAGCGGTGCGGACCTCGGGGTGTTGAGCCACCGAGAGTGGAGGCAGGTGATAGAGCTCTGCACCATCCATGCGAGTTTTCAAGAAGCCAGTGCGGACAATGCCCTTGTCAGCATGACCATTGTGGTGATCTTAGTTCTGGAACGATCGTTTGACACTCTGAAACAACAGGTCCCGCCAGCGATGGAGGAGGAAACGGACACAGATGCGGACACGGAGCCTTTCTCTCCGTCGAATCCACAAGGCCCGACAGTTTCTCAATTTTACCGGTCTTCATTAGGCAGTGGTTCGGGGTCCAGGGCTAGTGCAAGGCGGCGCATCAGCTCTCAGGGTGCACCATCTGAGGCAAGTCAGGGCTGTGTTGAAGCTGTGCCGGAGAAAGCGGAGTAGGAGGATGTATTCCTAGACATCGACGTTACCGATGTCCCTGCCTTGGAAAGAGGTTGGCGCGAATTTGAGGCGGAGTAGGAAGATCAGTTTGCTAGTGCCCCTCGACCGAGAGGCTTGGGAAATCAAGGCTCCATCTCTCACATGAGTGCTTAGATGCTCCATTTCCTCCAACATGATCCTCGCATTAAGGCCATCAAAATGAACAACAGTTACTGGGAGGCCAGCCTCCTGGATCCCCGGTACAAAACAAAACTAAGCACTTTCCTTCCACCCGCCCAAATAGAGAGTAAAATGCAGGAAATGGAGACCTTGCTGATTGATCAACTGGAGACATCTGTTGCGTCTGCTTCACATTCTTCAAATGTCACGGTGGAACAACATCAGCGACGTGACAGCAGTAGAGTGCCAAGTAGCCGTAGCGGCAGCAGCAGCAGGCAAGGTGGTAGAAGCCTAATGGGTGACCTCTGGCAATCTTTATTTACCACCTCACCAATGCATGCAATGCAGGGCACACATCCAACACACAGAGACCAGATTAAGATCATGGTGCACGACTATCTGCGGCTCAACACCGATGTTTTTGGATGTGTTCCGGACCCAATAGACTTCTGGGTATCCAAAATGGATGAATGGCCTGAGCTCGCTCGCCACGCCATAGAGGTGTTGTCCTGACCAGCAGCCAGCGTCATATCTGAGTGGACCTTCAGCACAGCTGGAGGAGTCATTACAGACAAACGCATCCGGCTTTCCACAGATAATGTGGATCGTTTGACTTTCATCAAGATGAATCAGGCATGGATCTCTGATGATGTTGTGGCCCCAATTGCCGAGGTCAAACCCATTGGTTGCCGGTCTACTTCACATTCCTCTTCCAAAAGAAATGGTCCTCTTGAAAACTTTTTTTTTAAAATGATCATTTCTAACTGCAATTTTTATTCTCAGTTCCCAACAGTTCATTTTGCTGGTTTTGCTGTGAGGAGACTGTAAAAGACAGCAAGGTTTTATGACAACACTGTATTCAATTTACTCACTTTATCTTTAGAAGTTTTCGCATTGTCAATGGTTTTGAGGTCATGTTGCTGTGAGATACAGCTATAATTATGGTCCTTTGGAACAGAAATGTGGCTTCTAAGTGGCATTTTTCCCTCACAATTTTTAACAGTGGCTGAGAAGTCATTTTTAATATTTTTTGGGGTCATGTTGCTGTGAGATACAGCAATAATCATGGTCCTTTGGAACAGAAATGTGGCTTTTAAGTGGCATTTCTCCATCACAATTTTTAACAGTGGCTGAGAAGTCATTTTTATAATTTTTTGGGTCATGCTGCTTTGAAATGCAGCAATACTACAGGTCCTATTCTAAAAAAAATTGTTTCTAACAGACATTTGTTCTTCACAATTGTCAAAAGTGGCTCAAGGGTCATGTTTTGAATTTTTGGGGGCATTTGCTGTGACATGCAGCTATACTACAGGTCCTATTATAAAAAAATGTTGTTTCTAACAGACTTGTTCTTCACAATTCTCAAAAGTGGCTCATGGGTCATGCTTTGAATTTTTAGGGGCATTTTGCTGTGAAATGCAGCTAGACTACAGGTCCTATTGTAAAAAATTTGGTTTCTAACAGACATTTGTTCTTCCCAATTGTCAAAAGTGGCTCAAGGGTGATGGTGCTGTCAAAAACAGGAATAGGTAGGACACTGTTAATGGACACATATTGCAAAATGACTTGTTTTTGCAAGATCTTTAACATAGCTAGCAATCCCTGTATTGAGACAACCCATTTAATACAATTAAAAAAAGAGAAACAAAGACATGGTGGGATTCCATCCTATTTTAAAAATGTGTTTTCTAGAATTAAACTACTAAAAAACTTGCATGTACAAAATAGCTGGTAAAAAAAATTCCTCTGAATTGTACAAGGGAGGTACAGGAAGACTTGACCAGATGTAGGTTATTCAGAGGACATGGAGTATGGAGCACGGACAGAGAACAAAGAACAGAGACAATTTCCTCCAGCATGTTGAGTAAAATGAGAAAAAGAATGCCAAGAAAAAGGGCACCTGGGTGGAACAGGAGCGTTAACCACCAGTATTTCCAAGTGAAGCTCAATTGGTCCGCACTCATTCGGAGGGGCAAGCTCTACCCAGGTCTTGACTGTGTACTGAGGAAGGCTGGAGGTCATACCTCACACTTCCGCTTCCACACTCTGCTTCAGCATGACTGTTTTCGTTGCTGTGTCATAAGGGCATTTTTACCGTGTTATTAGATGACGGGCGCCAGCCTGGGCTCTAACCGCACCCACTGTAACTCCGGCCCTGGCAGCTGAACCTGCGTGTTAATAGATGACAGACGCTAGCCTGGGCTCTCACTGCACCCACAGTAAGTCTGGCCCTGGCAGCTGGACCTCCGTGTTAACAGATGGCTGACGGCAGCACTGGCTCTTACCGTTAGGGGCAATCAGGAGAGCTTCAGATTTCTCTAAAAAATTAGATTTGAAAAAGGTGATTTCTGTGAGGTTAAGTAGTGTCAAAAAGGGCTCCAGGGCTGGACACAAATTGCTCAATTTGAGGCTTAAAATTTTCTGGGGCTGGAGTCACTATGGGGTCGCATCATTTGATCTCCAGGGGAGTCTGTCCCTAATCACTGAAGAAGGATTTGGAGGAAAAATTAAACCATTGAATTGATTGGCTGAATCAGTCTCAGAAGTCAGGAGGGCAAATGTCTTCTCAACTAAGAAATGTTTTTGGGATGATTAGATCATTTGTATTACTTATGGGGTGTGCGGACGAATTAACACATCTACACTTGTAAAAAATACCATTAAAAACACCAGGGTGGGGTGTATGTTGTATGTTATCATACTTGAAAAAAGCAAAACGATAATAATGTAAAACTATAAATAAAACTTCCCTAAATAAATTCTGTAAACAAATGTTAGTTACCAAAAAATATACTAAATGACAGTCACTGTACAAAATAGCATAGTGCCACTTTGTGATCTGTGGGTCAAACAGGTTTAGGGGACATGCTGTGGTATAGGACAGGTATAGTCAATGTCCAGTGTAAATCAAATGGTGGTTGAAAGACTCCTTTTTCCGGCACTTTTTAATCTGTGGTCATTCAGGTTTGGGGCTCATGCTGTGGCTCAGGACAGGGATAGTCTATGTCCAGTGAAACTAAAATGGTGGTTCAAAGACTCCTTTTCCGGCACTTTTTAATCTGTGGGTCAGACAGGTTTGATGGTCATACTGTGGCCCAGGACAGGTATAGTCAATGTCCAGTGAAACTTAAATGGTTGTTCAAAGACTCCTTTTCCCAGCACTTTTTAATCTGTGGGTCAGACAGGTTTAATGGTCATTCTGCGGTACAGGACAGATATAATCAATGTCCAGTTCAACTAAAATGGTGGTTTAAAAACTCCTTTTTCCGGCACTTTTTAAATGTGGGGGTCATGCTGTGGCCCAGGACAGGTATAGTCAATGTCCAGTGAAACTAAAATGGTGGTTCAAAGACTCCTTTTGCCGGCACTTTTTAATCTGTGGGTCAGATAGGTTTAATGGTCATGCTGTGGCCCAGGACAGGTATAGTCAATGTCCAGTTCAACTAAAATGGTGTCTGAAAGACTCCTTTTTCCGGCACTTTTTAAATCTGGGGGTCATGCAGGTTTGGGGCTCATGCTGCGTTCCAGGACAGGGATATTCAATGTCCAGTTCAAGTAAAATGATGGTTCAAATCATACTGCCTTCTGGCACTTTTTAATTTGTGGGTGATGCAGGTTTAAGGGTCATGCTGTGGTTAAAGACAGGGATAGTGAATGGTCTGTGACTTTATTTCTGTGGCTTTTATAACCTAAGTGTGTTGCCTAAGATGTAGCACGTATCCATTTGACTGTTGTGGATTTTAATTCCAGCTTCTCCAGCCCTGTTTGGGTGTAAGAATGAAGGTGTTGTTGCTCTCCCATAGACTTTAATGGTCATCGGCGATAATCTATTATCGACTATCGGAAATCTTATTGATAATTGCCGATATCGACTATCGACCCGATGACGATAGTCAACGTAATCGCTCATCACTAATCCTCGCTGTATAGTGGTGCAGAGCCCACAGCACATAGTAGTTCTCTGGCTGAGGGAACCAAATGGGACTGAGGTGGGTTGAAGACAGATGAGGGCTCCTGACCTGCTCCAGTGCCATGCCAACTAAGGGTTGTGTCTGATGAACCTCTTGGCTGGGGTTGTCAGATGTCATCTGGGAGGAAGTGGATGACCTAATCAACCATTCAAGAACTGTTTGCTTGGTGGTCAACACACGGCCGCTAGATGACACCGGTAGCTCTGGCCTCGCCAAGTGACCCCTCCTGTCATGTCCCCTTACTGTGCTGTGACCTGTGCCTGCTCCAGGAACATTTGTGCCACTGTTTAATGTAGATTTGTGTTTATGACAAAAACACCAGCTGTATTTCAAAGGTATTTTACCTTATAAGTGAAAAAAGTAACTCTTTGGTGCAGAAAACAATATCCCAAAATAATAACCTGCCTGTCATGGAGATGTGTGTGTATGACAAATACACAAGCTGTATTTCAAAGGGGTTTCCCCGTCTATGTGAAAAAGTAACTGTCACGGGGGTCGCGGGCTCCGCTGCCCCCCGCGACTGTCACCCTGCTCGCAGGGGGTCTGAAGCGGCGGCTGCGGCTGCCCGCGACCAGCCCTCTGTTGTCCCGGCCCCGGCGCCGCGTCCCTTACCTGTCCGCGCTCCTATGAACGCCGCTCCCGGCCGCCGTGCACGTGGCCGCTGCTTTAGGCCGGCTTCTCTAAATTTAAAGGGCCAGCATCCCGATAATTGGTCTATTATCTGGCGCTGGTTCTATTTAAGGTATCCGCCCCCAGCACTTCCTGCCAGTCTGTTGGTGTGTTTTTTGTGCGTTTAGAGAGTATTGGAGTTCAGTCTTGATTACCCGTGTACCAGTCCGCTTGCTTACGTTTCCTGACCTTGCCTGTTTGCCGCCTGCCCTGACCGTCTGCCCGTCTCTCACTACGAACCTCTGCTGCCTGCCCTGACCTTCTGCCTGTCCCCGACTACGTCTCTGGATTACGTCTTTGTACCACGCTGTACCCCGGCCGCCATCGCTAGCAAGTCACGTCAGGGGTAACAACCTGGTAGCCTCACGCCACAGCAAGTCCATCCCACTTTGCGGCGGGCTCTGGTGAAAACCAGGGGCTACTTAGATTCCATTCCCTGGCGTGGCTTAGCTATCATCGCTTGCGTTGGCCCAGCGAATCCACTCCTCCGTTACAGTAACTCTTTGGTGCAGAGAACAATATCCCAAAATAATAACCTGCATTTAATGGAGATGTGTTTATATGACAAAAATACAAGCTGTATTTCAAAATAAGTTATTTGACAAAATTACTGCCAACACCCTCTCCACTCTTTCAAGGGGAGGGGGGCTCTACATGTATCAGCGTTTAACAGAATAGCTTTTGTCATAATCTGTGGAATCATCTGATGACGGTGTAAAAGGAGTGTGCTCTTTGATGCTATAGTGGTATCTTGGCCCTCTTCTTGGTTCTTTCTAGCTTGGGCTGACATTAGCCTGACAGGCTGCATTCCCACTTCAGTTATTTGGTCAGTTTTGACCCCGTAAATGCCCAGATAAGTGAAGTGTGAAGCATTTCTAAGAGCGGTGCCTGTCATCTGTGTGTCATACTAAATCACAGCAATGTTTCAATACCAAACCAGGCTCCCTCTGCATATTTGAGCATGGCACAATGTTCTACAACACCATACAGGCTCTCTGAAGCCAGAAAATAGCTGTTTTTTAAGGAGATTCATCGCAAATAAATTCGAGATGTAACTATTTTTTTGTGAAAAATTCGTCGAATTGGCCGAATCGAATTTTTGAGAAATTCGCTCATCTCTAATAGTAACCTGTTTTAAAGTATTCTCTGATGGATATCAAATGTGCGGCACATGCAACAAGAAAACAAGAGAAAGATTGGCAGTACTTAAAGGAGTTGTCTCATTACAGGCTTTCAGCCTGCTTCAATGTGTCTGGAGCAAAGGATTTTTGAATTCAGGGGTGCTCTTCTTGTCTGCCTCTCCTCCTCCCTCTTCCCCCCTCCCCTCAGCACACAGAAAGCTCTCCTACATAACTTCTATACAGCAGGTGGAGGGCGAGGGGGTTTGCTGCCAGGGTTAACCCTGTGTGTGCCTGCCTAGATCAGCTGCACTGTCAGCTCCACGGAGACAGGAGAGGGCTGATCTATGAGTGTGGAGAGGTCTGTGAAGCTGTGTATGCTAATAGCAGAGCAGGGGGGGGGATGTAGGTGTTAGCATACAAATCTCCACATCTCCAGCAATAAACAAACCCTATCAGAACAGACACAGGGCAGCTGTGAAGTGAGTTACTATAATCACGATGTGTCACTAATACAGCAGAGCATGAAGGGTTCACATACTCCCCTGATCTCTTCTATTAGTACAGTCAGAGCTCCACAGACACATCATGATTATAGTAACACACTTCACTGCTGATCAGCCTCACCTCTGCTCTCCTCAATCTGTGTAGAGAGCAAGAGGAAGCAGGCACACACAGGGTTAATCCAGGCAGCACAGCTACACACGGGGTGTAGAGCCCTCACTCTCCCCTACGGAAGCATCACATACTGTGCTGGAGGAGCTCTGTGCTCAGACCTGTTTTCAGAAACAGATGAGTCATCCAGCACTGACAGCCAGTGAGATAAAGATCAACAGGTCGGCTGCTATAGGGATTTGAGCAGCTGATGCACTCCCACTAACAGGGATAACTCAAAATCAGTAGGACATTTGTAATGAACATATATTGCAAAGCTGCTTGTTTTTTAAAGATCTTTTAATTAAAACCCAATCATTGTACCGAGACAACCCCTTTAATATAACTTTTCATGATGGGGGGAATAAAAGTCCCCCTTCAAAAAATCATCATTAAAGTACTATCACTTTTTATCCTGATAGTGCAGCATACCTAAAAACACCTGGTATCACTGCTCTGACCATTAAGTTATGTCCCAGGAACTGAAGGCAAATGTACTGGATCCCTTGCTTTGTGCTGTTTATTTAACAGTGAAAGACGTGGGTGAAGCAGATAGCCATCAGCTTCCTGCCCCGTCATTTAGACCTTAGGCCTACAAGACGTCAGGAGAGCATCCTGATGCAAGAAGCGTGATGGTATCACATTATTGTGCTGCCTGCACTGGGTTTCACCGGTGGAATGGAGAGAGGTGAGTTTACTTTCTTTCTTTTATTTATTTATTTTTTCTAATGGGGGCCTTACCTACCACCTACTTTGGGCCTACCAACCTACCTACCTGTGCCCTTCTTACCTATGTGGGGCCTTGCCTGTTTACCTAACTAACCAGGGCCTTATCTACCTATCTACCTACCTTTGGACTTTTATGACTACCTACCTGCCTACAGGGAGCCATTTTGCCTGCCTGCCTACCTACCTGGGGCCTTCCCTGCCTACCTTCCTACCTGGTGGCCTAAAAAACCTACCTGCAGCCTTTTGTATGTACCTACTTGGAACCTTACCTAATATTTGCCCTACTGACCTATTGGGGCTTACCACATTCATGATCGACCTATCTTACTTGATACTAAATTGGGGTTGAGGTATACCTATCTAATAGCATTGGTTTGGAAAACTAATTTGGGGAGTTACCTGCTTAATTTGGTCTATCTAACTAAAAGGGGGGATCTGCCTATTTGTAAGGCTACATTTAGCATTAATGCGCCTTTAGGCACTTTAGATAGCTATCGGCCAAATGCTAATTAGTGTTTCTGTATTTTACAAGTTCCCCCTTTGGACCAAATGGGACTCATTGAACTATGTTGGACCAGTGTTGGATGCATTTCTTAAATAAAATGATTAACAAGGTGTCACAAGCCGCCCCGTAGCCCTAATGTCAGGCCACAGTCATACTCGTGTCCCCTCTCCCTGGCACCATGGTCCGCATATCGGGCTGTTGGCATGCTCATACTGCTGGCATTAACTCATACAATTGCCGGTCACTGGCCCTATATCCTGGACACCTTCCCTATTACCCTGTTGGATTTACAGTGTTCCTGTTCTGCCGTGTTCCTGACCTTTGCTATGTTCTCTGACCTCGTTTCCTTTTCACCCACCCTGACCTTTCTGCCTGTCCCCGACTATGAGTTTGCTTCACAATTTTGTACCATACAACACCTCGCAAGCAAGTCACGTCAGGGGTAGCGACCTGGTAGTGTTCTGCCGCAGCAAGCAAAACCTGCCTTGCGGCGGGCTGTGGTGATAGCGGAGCTATTCTCAACACTTGACTCTACTGGTGGCCTAATCTGGATCGGAATGTCTTTCCTGTATCATGTGTGCCCGTAACAAGATTCCATGCCTCGAGCCTGCTGGCCTATTGCAGTCTTTGCCTGTACCAGAGTGTCCATGGACTCACATAGCCATGGACTTTTTCACTGACCTTCCAATATCCTCAAATAATACCATTATTTGATGGAACAGGGCCCGTTCTAGAAAAATTCCCCCTTCTGCCCCGCCCCCAAACTCTCTCCCCTCCTCACTGGCTTTTTTTCACTTTTTCCGGTACATTTACAAGATTCTTTGGGGTGAAAAAAAAACCCGGTTTACTTACAAGCTCTACCTGACTCCGTCTCTCCATATCATGAACTCCTTTCATGTCCCCCCCCTCAAACCATTGATCCTCAACCATTTTTTTACAGAGGCTGTTTCCCCACCTCCCAAATAGCCACTCTGGCCCGATGTTTTTTAAGTGATTGGGAAAACCAGGCAACTAAAAAAAAACAGAGGAAAAAGGGTTTTCCCTTTTCCCAAAATTGAAGGGGTTTTTTGCCCGAAAGAACCTGGGACCAGAGGGCCCAAAAACTGGATCAGGATCTTGTTCTTGGGTATTTTCTGCCTAAAAAGAGGGGGAGGCCTAATGCGAGGTAATGTCACACGCAGCCCTGGATGTGCTTGTACTGCCAGCATTAAATAACCCAATCCCCCGCCCGCTCCTCTGCTCTTCTCTATTGGCCGCTGTGCATGCCTCCACATCTGAGTTTGAAAGGGGCCCGCAAACCCCCAAATTTGGCCAATTGCCAAGTGCTGACCCAAAAAATCCGGGCATCTCCCCCACTTTTCCCTCCTGGATCTACAGTGCTCTAAGGCTTAGAGAAAGTGTTCCTGATAGTGATCCTGTTCTTCCATGTTCCTGACCTTTGCTACATTCTCTGACCTTATTTGTCTGCCGCCTACCCTAACCTTACTGCCTATCCCTGACTATGAGCTTGCTTCACAGCTCCAGGTGAATGTTCAGCCTGTGTGGTCTGACTTCATGTGGTTTAAAGCAACCTGACCTTCACCGGATATTGGCTTTGTCCGATTTACTCTGTTCTTTTCTAAAAACACTGTTCTTCAAAGAAAAACAAAACTCCAACTAAAGATTGAGATTATTGACAACCAGGGATTCACAATAGTAACAAAGCATCCAGTCTACTGTTTTTTTCATTTTTTCTTCTGGCCACGAGTGCTGGGTCCGGAACTTTTCTTTTTTCTTTCCTGTGCTTCACAATTTTGTACTATGCAACACCTCAGCTGCCACCGCAAGCAAGCCACGTCAGGGATAGCAGCCTGGTAGTGTTTCTCCACAGCAAGGCCAACTTTCTTTGCAGTGGACTTTGGTAAATACCGACCTACTTTTAAATCTGCTCTCTGGAGTGGCTTTACCACCTCTTGCGGTGGTCCAGAGGATCCACAACTCAGGCCTGCTGTTATGGTAAGCCTACTGTTACATAAGTGATGTTGTCAGGGAGTGTTTATTACTGGAAAGTGTTTTTTGTGTTGTTTCAGTTTATTTTTTCAGTGACAGACACCTGACCATTAATAGCGCTGAGGCTAGGTGTCAGCCAGAGGTCTCTATTTGTCTTCCAAAGGCTAACACTAACCCCATCTTTCTATTACACCAGTACCAAATGCATCATGGATATGGGAAGAGCCGGGTTGCCAGCTGCATGCTGGTATTTTTAGGGTGGGAAAAACCCAATAATCATGTACCATTCCATCCATCCTATTCGTTTAAACCTGCAGTTGTTGGTTTTACATTGGCTGTTTTAAAAAAAAGGGAAGACCCCAAATTGTTTTTTTTTTTTTCATTTTAATTATTGATCAGAAATTCCTTGTGATCAACAATAAACATAAAAAAGGATATGAGGTTCCCCCATTTTTCATAACCATCCAAGGTAAAACCAGCAGCCGCAGGTTAGACATATCAGGATGGGAAGGTCCTTGAATGTTAGGCCCTTCCCATTGTTAAAATACCAGCCTGCAGCCAACACAGTGTTACGGGTGCCTCTGTCGACCCACATTTTCGATCGTGGGCACACCCAAACCCCCTTTTTACTCCTGCTGGCAGTGGGCGCCACTCCTGGTCACAGGCACACTCGCTTCTCTGTCCCGTACTCACCCCACCTCGCTCCTATCGGTTGCCGGCATGAACAGCAGTACTGTTTAATTTAAGGGGAAAGTGTCGGTGATTTGTTATCACTGGGCACTCACCCTATTTACGTCCTGTCCCCCTTCCTGGTTCCCTGCTGAATCAATATTTACCCTAGAACCTAGAGAGGAACATTCCCTTGTGTTTATTGCTTATGCCTTTGTAGCATCCCTCCCTTGACCACCAAACTTTGCCCCCCTTTCCTGCCATTTCCTGCCCGTCACAACTACAAGTTTCCTTCACAAATTTTTTACCCCACTGTAACCCCAGCTACCATCGCAAGCAAGTGGTGTCAGGGGTAGGAGCTGTAGTGTTTCCACCACAGCAAGTCCAACCTGCTCTGCCGCAGGCTCTGGCAAATATGGTCCTAAATTAGACTCCGCTCTCTGGTGTGGCTTATACCACCGCTTTCAGTGCTCCAGTGGATCCACATCTCAGGCCTGCTGTTACAGTAAGTGCACCTTTACAGTTCGATTCGGCCATGGATACTGCCTTTGTGCCTCTGCAAAGCATCACTGACCTCACCACAGCTCACAGCAGATCACACAACAGGTGCAGCAGCTTAACCAGTTAATTGCCACAATGCAGCTGCTCCTCACCACTCAGCAGCAGCAGCTGGCTTCCGTGTCTCCCCTTTGTGGCGCAGGGTCCGGTGGTGTTGGTCAGCCCCAAGCTCCGTTTGTCCATCTGACCCAAAATTTTATGTGGGACCCTATGTCCTGTGGTTTTAAAGGGGCACACATAGCATTTCCCCCCCTTTAGCCTCCCCTTCCCTTTTTAGACTGAAGAAACTCAGCACCAACTCATTGTCCAAGATGTTGTACTCCAGCTCCCATGACCTTTCTTCCGGCCTGAACCCCTTCCAATTAATGAGGAAGTGTCAACTCCCCCGGATCATCTTCTGCCAATACTCCTTCACCAAAATAAACTTTGGGGGTATCATTTCAGGAGAAAATGAGAGATTTTTTAGAAAATATTAAGACAAGCGTTTCAAAGGGGGAACATGGAAGGGGTTGGGGGCGCACATCGTAAGAGGGATACTTATAGCCAGGTTTATAGACTTTATACCTCAAATGGCCCAAGAACCAAACCTAGTTTGCCTATAAAATTTTGGGCCCCAAAACCCACCTTGGCCCCATTAGAATCCCGCCCCCTCGGGGCGCCCTTTTCCCCCAGTTTTTGCGGAACTGCGCCGATTTATGTCGGGCCGGGCGCGATCTACATACAAGTAAATCCACCCGGCCTCCCCGTTTTTTAGGCGCATGCGGGTCTGAGGGGGGGAGTGCGCGCTGCGCCTAGGATTCGGCGCCAAAGGGGACGCACTCCTACATGGGGGGGAAAAGTCCCCCCCGCCTCGCCAGGTGTTAGGCGCTTTCGGGGACCGAGGGGCCCGGGGGCGCTGCCCCTTTATTTGCCGCCGGGGGTAGCGCACCATACATGGGGGAAAAATTCCTCCCTGCCAGTGGGGGGGCACATCGGGGAAAATGGGCCTGCGGGGGCTTGGCGCCGGCGGGGCTGCCCGAAAAAAAAGTTCCGATGCGAACAGGCTGGAACCGGAAAAAAATTCAAGTCGGTGCAAGTATGAACAAAAATCGCCTTTTAAAGGCTTCAACATTCTCAGGAAAAGAGCTGAAAACCCAAAAAAATAAAAAACATAAAACAAAACCTTTTTCCCTAACCTAATTTAAGAAATTTGGATATTGGAAATTTTCCGGGGGAAAAAACAGTAATTCAAATTCAGAAAGCTATTCTGATTGGTCGGCATAAAGGGGCCCAACAAATAGGAGCACAGTGAACCATTAAAACCTATGGGAATTTTAGACCAATCGAATCCCGGCGGATAGTTCAGAGCCGAGTATTTTCCCAAAGGTTTCTATGGGAAAAGAAATTCTGAGCGTGCTCTTGATTGGCTAATTTAAAAAAGAGGCGCTGTTTTTTTGGGCCCAAGGGGAGAGCGAGTGCGTCCTAGGGTTTTTTTCTTAATGAAATCTGAAATCAAACGTACACGGCCAAATAAATTAAACACTACAGAAGTGGTTTTCCCCCGATGTGTATATAAAAAAAATTAAAAAATTGGGGGTAACGGAAAAAAAAAAATTAAAATTAATAAAATCATGTTTTTTTTCTTTTTTTTTCGTTAGCCAAGGATCAATAGTATGGGTGCAACGAAAAAAAAGAAATAAACATGTTTTTATTGTTTTAAAATTTTTTTTTTTCATTACCCCCAATTATCTTTTCGTTTTATATAACATCGGGGCCACTTCTGTATGTTAAATTTGATTTCGGGGCCCGTCAGTTTTATTTCAGATTGCATTTGAAAACCCAAAAGGGGCGTCCTCGCTCTCCCCCTTGTCCAAAAAAACGGCCCTCTTTTAACTTTGCCAATCACAAGCCGCTCAGAATTTCTTTTCCCCTAAACTCTATGAGAAAGTACTCGCCTCTGATTGGGTAAGCTGGACAGCCCCCGCCGCTTAACCAATCGCTCGTTTCTGCATTTTACTGTATTTTTTAAATGCCCCCTTTGAATATGATTGGCAAATTTTTCTCCAAGGTTAATGGGACATGTCGCTCCCCAAACGATTACATTCCCTCCAAGGTTTAATGGACATTGTCGCTCCATTCTATTGGCGGTTAGCCCAACCCAAGAGAATGTTAAACAATTTGAATTACGTATTTCCCCCCGATCTCTCTATTGCAAATTTCCCCTTTTTAGCCCCGGTCTCGTCGCAACCGTTGTTTGGGTTTTTAACGCTTATTTTTAAAAAAGGGGTTGGCTATTTATCTGATAAAGTTTTTCACTTAAAAAAAATATTTTTTTATTAAAAACTTATGCCGCACGGCCTGAGAGCCCAATTTTAGAGGGCCCTTCCCATAGACTAAAGGGAGAAGTATCGCGCCTGATTGGCTGGGAAGCCAAGCCAAAACCGCTACTCACCAAACAGCTTTTTCTGTCTTTTTACTGTATTTTAACTGTCCCGCTTTATGGTGGCCG
>JAODAL010006011.1:0-137855 GCA_025379985.1 Phyllomedusa bahiana | reverse complement strand
GGGGTGTTGAACCACCGAGAGTGAGGCAGTGAAAGAGCTCTGCCCCAAACCTTGCCATTTTTTGAAGAAGCCCACCAAAAATGGTCAGTGCGGACAATGCCCTTGTCAGCATGAGCATTGTGGGGATCTTAGTTCTGGAACATCGTTGGAAAACACTCGAAACAACGGGTCCCGCCAGCGACGGAGGAAGGAAGACGGACAAAAGTTTGCGACACGGAGCCTTTTCTCTCCGTCAAATCCAAAAGGGCCCCGACAGTTTTCACAAATTTAAATGGGTCTTCATTAGGCAGTGGTTCGGGGTCCAGAGCTTAGTGCAAGGTGGCGCATCAGCTCTCGGGGTGCATCACTCAGGCAAGTCAGGGCTTGTTTGAAGCTGTGCCGGAGGCAGCGGAGGAGGAGGAGGAGGAGGAGGTATTCCTAGACACCGATTTACCGACGTCCCTGCCTTGGAAAGAGTTGGCGCGAATTTGAGGCGAGGGAGGAAGATGAGGAAGATCAGTTTGCTAGTGCCCCTCGACCCAGAGGTTTGGGGAAATCAAGGCTCCATCTCTCACATGAGTGCTTGGATGCTCCATTTCCTCCAACATGATCCTACTTTAAGGCCATCAAAATGAACAACAGTTACTGGGTGGCCACCCTCCTGGATCCCCGGTACAAAACAAAATCAGCACTTTCCTTCCACCCACCCAAATAGAGAGTAAAATGGGGAAATGGAGACCTTGCTGATTGATCAACGGGAGACATCTGTTGCGTCTGCTTCACGTTCCCCAAATGTCACGGTAGAAACAACATCACGACGTGACAGCAGTAGAGTGCCAAGTGGGCGTAGCGGCAGCAGCAGCAAGGTGGCAGAAGCCTAATGGGTGACCTCTGCAATCTTTGTTTACCACCTCACCAACGCATGCAATACAGGGCATACATCCAACACACAGAGATCAGCTTAAGATCACGACTATCTGCGTCTCAACACCGATGTTTTTGCATGTGTTCCGACCCAATAGACTTCTGGGTATCCAAAAAAAAGGACGAATGGCCCGAGGTGGCTCGTCACGCCCTAGAGGTTTTGTCCTGCCCAGCCAGCGTCATATCTGAGCGACCTTCAGCACAGCTGGAGGAGTCATTACAGACAAACGCATCCGCTTTCCACAGATAATGTGGATCGTTTGACTTTCATCAAGATGAATCAGGCATGGATTCTCTGATGATGTTGTGGCCCCAATTGCCGAGGTCACCGATTAGTTGCCAGTCTACTTCACATTCCTTTTCAAACAGAAATGGTCCTCTTGAAAACTTTTTTTAAAATGATCATTTCTTACTGCAATTTTTATTCTCTTTTCCCAACAGTTCATTTTGCTGGTTTTGCTGTGAGGAGACTGTAAAAGACAGCAAGGTTTCATGACAACACCGTATTCCATTTACTCACTTTATCTTAAGAAGTTTTCGCATTGTCAATGGTTTTGAGGTCATGTTGCTGTGAGATACAGCAATAATCATGGTCCTTTGGAACAGAAATGTGACTTCTAAGTGGCATTTCTCCCTCACAATTTTTAATAGTGGCTGAGAAGTCATATTTATAATTTTTTGGGGTCATGTTGCTGTGAGATACAGCATAATATGGTCCTTGGAACAGAAAGTGGTTTTAATGGCATTTCCCCCTCACAATTTTTAATAGTGCTGAAATTCATATTTATAATTTTTTGGGGTCAGGGTGCGTGAGATACAGCATAATATGGTCCTTTGTAACAGAAATGTGGCTTCTAAGTGGCATTTCTCCCTCACAATTTTTAACAGTGGCTGAGAAGTCATTTTTATAATTTTTTGGGTCATGATGCTTTGAAATGCAGCAATACTACAGGTCCTATTATAAAAAAATGTTGTTTCTAACAGACATTTGTTCTTCACAATTGACCAAAGTGGCTCAAGGGTCATGCTTTGAATTTTTGGGGGCATTTTGCTGTGACATGCAGCTATACTACAGGTCCTATTCTAAAAAATGTTGTTTCTAACAGACATTTGTTCTTCACAATTGACCAAAGTGGCTCAAGGGTCATGCTTTGAATTTTTGGGTCATTTTGCTGTGACATGCAGCTATACTACAGGTCCTATTCTAAAAAAAGTTGTTTCTAACAGACATTTGTTCTTCACAATTGTCAAGAGTGGCTCAAGGGTGATGGTGCTGTCAGAAACAGGAATAGGTAGGACACTGTTAATGGACACATATTGCAAAATGACTTGTTTTTGCAAGATCTTTAACATAGCTATCAATCCCTGTATTGAGACAACCCATTTAATACAATGAAAAAAAGAGAAACAAAGACATGGTGGATTCCATCCTATTTTTAAAATGTGTTTTCTAGAATTAAAGTACTAAAAAACTTGCATGTACAAAATAGCTGTTAAAAAAATTCCTCTGAATTGTACAAGGGAGGTACAGGAAAACTTGACCAGATGTAGGTTATTCAGAGGACATGGAGTATGGAGCACGGACAGAGACAAAGTACAGAGACCATTTCCTCCAGCACGTTGAGTAAAATGAGAAAAAGAATGCCAAGATAAAGGGCACCTGGGTGTAACAGGAGCGTTAACCACCAGTATTTCCAAGTGAAGCTCAATTGGTCCACACTCATACGGAGGGGCAAGCGCTACCCAGGTATTGACTGTGTACAGAGGAAGGCTGGAGTTCTCATACTTCCGCTTCCGCACTCTGCTTCACACAAAATTTTGTTGCTGCGTCATCAGGGCATTTTAAAACCCGCGTGTTAATAGATGACGGACGCCAGCCTGGGCTTTCACCGCACCCACTGTAACTCCGGGCCCGGGTCATGCTGTGGCCCAGGACAGGTATAGTCAAATGACCAGTTCAACTAAAATGTTGGTTGAAAGACTCCTTTTTCCGGCACTTTTTAAATGTGGGGGTCATGGCAGTTTGGGGCTCCATGCTGTGCCCAGGACAGGTAAGCCAAGGTTCCAGTTCAACTAAAATGGTGGGTTGAAAAGACTCCTTTTTCTGGCACTGTTTAAATGTGGGTCATGCAGGTTTGGGCTCATGCTGAGGCCCAGGAAAGGTATAGTCCCAATGTCAGTTCAACTAAAATGGTGGTTAAAGACTCCTTTTTTTTTCCGCACCATTTTTAATGTGGGGTCATGCCGGTTTGGCTCATGCTGTGGCCCCAGGACAGGTAAGGTTCAATGTCCAGTTCAATTTAAAATGGTGGTTGAAAGAACTCCTTTTTTCCTGGCACTTTAAATGTGGGGTCATGCCGTTGGGGCTCAAGCGTGGCCCCGGACAGGTATAGTCAATGTACAGTCAACAAAAATGTGTTGAAAGACTCCTTTTTTCCGGCACTTTTTAAATGTGTGGGGGTCATGCATATTGGGGCTCTTGCTGTGGCCCAGACAGGTAAAGTCAATGTCCAGAATTCCACTAAAATGGAGGTTTGACAAGACTCCTTTTCCGGCACGTTTTACATAGGGGTCATGCCGGTTTGGGGCTCATGCTGGCGTTCCAGGACAGGGAAATTCAATGTCCTAGTTCAAGTAACATGATGGTTCCAATCATACTGCCTCTGGCACTTTTTAATTTGTGGTGATGGCAGGTTTACGGTCAGGCTGTGGTACAAGACAAGGGATATAAATGGTCTGTGACTTTTTTCTGTGACTTTTATAGGCCTAATTGTTTATGCCTAAGATGATAGCAGGTATCCATTGAACGTTGTGGATGTTATTTCAGCTTCTCCAGCCTTGTTGGGTGTAATAAAGAAGGTGTTTGTTGCTCTCCCATAGACTTTATTGGTCATCGCGCATAAAATCGATGCTCACAATCGAAAAAACCTTATCGATAGCGGCCGAACTATCACTATCGATCCGATCTCGATAGCCACGCAAATCGCTCAACACTACACCATAGGCCCTGCCGTTCTTTGGATGTTGTTGTAGGGTGCTTTGTGACTTCTTGGATGAGTTGTTGCTGCGCTCTTGGGGTAATTTTGGATAGTTGGCCACTCCTGGGAAGTATCACAACAGTTCCATGTTTTTTCCATTTGTGGATAATGGATCTCACTGTTCTTCCTTTGTGTCCCAAAGATTTAGAAATGGTTTTATAACCTTTTCCAGGCTGATAGACCTCAATTACTTTGTTTCTCATTTGTTCCTGAATTTCTTTGGAAATCCCCATGATGCTTCTGAGGATCTTTTTGTCTACTTCACTTTATCAGGCAGGTCCTATTTAAGTGCTTCCTAGCTTGAGAACAGGTTTTGCAGTAATCAGGCCTGAGGAAAGCTCAGGAAATTGAACTCAGCTTCCCAAAGATGTGGAAACCAAAGTTAATTTATGTTTTAATGGTGGGGTTGCAATTACTTTTTAACACAGGGCCCTGTAGAATTTGATTACTTTGTCCCAGTAAAAAGGGGGGTTACAGGGGGGGGTGCATTAAAAAAAAAACCTTAATTTAAAAATTGCATATTGTGTTTACTTGTGTTATGTTTGACAAATATCCAAAAGTTTAAGAAATCAGGAAGGTGGCAAATACTTTTTCATACCACTGTATAGGGGCAGAATTGTTACTACACGCATACTATATAATTGTATGACTTCTTTCTGTGTACATAAATAAAAACAATATAAAGTGGTCAACTCCTTCAACCCCTTAACAACCACCTGATTATTTTTGGCGGCGGGCATTTCAGGTCGTTCATCTGGAGTGACATCTTTTGGTGTCGCTGAAGACATCGGAGTTTGCAGCAACAGCACTGAGAACAGGGCTGTGCTTAACAGCCCTGTTCCCAGCGCAGCCTCTGTAAGTGCCGGGGAGCAGGGGAAATCCCGCTCCCCATCGCTTAAAACCCTTGATTGCAATGGGCAGTGACCGCAGTGATCAGGACTCCCGGCGACCTGACAGAGCCTGGGGAATGGCTGCACAGTCAGCCGTAAAAAAATAAAAATACAGGAAAAAAAAAAAATATAACCTACAAGTAGCCCCAGGGCACTCTGTGTAAACAAGCCTAGTGATCAGTGCATACTGTGTGCTGCCCTGATCGCTTGCCCTGATCAAACTGACACAGAATAATACTAATTAGGCACATGTGAATATCCTAATACATTACTAAGTGTAAAAAAAAAGTGTAAAACAGTTATCCCTTCATGAGATTAAAAAAAAAAAAAAAAGTAAAAAAAACATAAAAAGTGTAAAAAAATAAAAATAAATAATAAAATAAAAATAAATATTTAATAGAAAATAATTGTGCATATATTACACACAAAAAACAAACCTACACATATTAGGTATCCACACGACCGTAATAACCTGTAGTATTAATCTAACAATTTAATAAGTGTGAAATGTGAATGGTGTAAAAAAAATGTAAAAAATAAAAAAAATGTCTGAAAAAAAATTATATGTGAACTCAAACTATGCCCCTAAAAAGTTATGGCTGTTTGACTGTTGAAACTCAAGGAGACATAAACTAAAAAAATGTGCTGTCATTAGCCCCTCACCGACATATGATGTATGAGTACGTTATAGTGCTGGTAAAGGGCTTTGTAACGGGATCGTGCCGTGATGTGTCCTGGGTGATGGCTGCTAATTGCTGAGTTCATCCTGCGCTGTTTAACCCTTTAGATGCTACGCTGAACACAGCCGCAGCATCTAAATTAATGATAAACGGTGCACATTGAATCAAATAGTATGGGAGCAATTATTTGGATGTAAGCCAGCATAGTACACTTAACCTTATAACTGCCACTCTGTATGAACCTTATCTATGTGCAATTGTAATACTAGCAATCATCCCTACATGGGTAGTAGGCATGTGAGTGGTTGTTCATCAGTATTTATGAGCAATCTCACCTGTATGGTGCTATAGTTTTTCTGCATACTGATGTGAACTGGTTCTTATGCAGGGCATAGTTTTTAACTAACAGTTGACCCCTTTATGGATGGGTGTGAATAATTGTTCATCAGTAATCTGTACCTTTGCAACTTGTTCCACATAGCACTGGGGCTTATATTGCCTCCTACTAGGTATAGTTTTTTGTCCTGCCGCTGAGCTGTGAGTACGGCCGTGTGTCTGTGTTTTTAAATATATACTGTATCTGCTTTATAATCTTGTAAGTTCTGCACATATTTATTTTGTTTGGTCTCCATAATGATTGCCTCCAACATCACAATATTTTCTTTAAGTGGGAATACGAAATGATTAATAGAATGCGTTTCAGTGAGCAGTCCGAGAGAATGTCATTCCATTTAGTTAATAAGCCATTATCATAGGAAAATGTTGGCACGACCGTAATAACCTGTGGAATTAATCTAACTAGTTATTAGGTGTGAAATGTGAATCGTGTAAAAAAAAAAAAAAACAATTTGAATGGTGTAAAAAAATAATTTGAAAAAAAAATTCTGCAGTGATTTATAAGTGAACTTAAACTATTCTCCCAAAAAGTAAAACTTATCCCGAATAAAACACGGCCTAATAAAACTGCGTCACTGAAAAAAATAAAATAGTTACGACTGTAGAAATGCAAGAAGGCAAAAACTAAAAAAATGTGCTGGTCATTAAGTACTTTTACGCCGTTTGGCTTAAGGGGTTAATTCTATTCTTTAGCGAGATAACTATGTTTGGATTACAGCAGATGTGGTATCTCTGCACATGGTTAACACTCATGATTTGGCTTTGATAGCTCTTGTGTGGTTTTGTGATTAAGGATTGGTTCACATCTGTGTCAGAGGTTCACTTCAGTTGTAGAGGTAAAAACAGACACCTAAAAATCTGTTTCACAACGTACATCCGTCGGACTTCCGCCATGGTGTCTGTCATTTAGATTTTAAAAAAATAGTGTATCTTGCTGCGCTATTTTTTCCGTCATTCCAAACAGAGCCTCCAACACACATGTGAAGCAGGCCTTTTACAGCTACAGTGAGACATTAAAAACATGTCAGATCAAGGCTGTCATCTCCTTAAATAAAATTATTTTGTTTCATTCCCAAGTTTTATCACCAGGGCATCCAATGGGTGGTTAATTCTCACCATTATAGGCAATTATATCTATTGTCTGGTGGCAAATGCAACATATTTTAAAATACTTTTCAAACAAAGAAGAAAAAGACGGCACTGCCCTTAAAGGGGTTGTCTCACTACAAGGATTGCTTTTTATGTTAAAGATCTTGCAAAAACAAGTCACTTTGCAAAATATGTCCAGTAACAGTGTCCTACCTATTCCTAGAGATCCACTCGTGGATCGGCTGCATCATCTCCTAAGGTCACTATAGCTACAAACCTGTTTGATCTCTCCTGATAGGCTGCCAGTGCCGGTTGCTATAGCTACAGACCTGGCTTTTATGCAGCCTAGTAGAAGTCAGTAAACACGACCCTGAATTCAAAGTGAAACCAAGAAAACAGAACTGAGGTAACATGAATCAATGTAGTGAGACAACCCCTTTAACTCTCCATATCATTAGTTACAATGTAGACATTTCTTCAAACTTGAAAGAGGTTAACGCCAAGTCCTGGAGCCATGAGTAAAAACAGCCGTTCTTCACCAGGAGCTCAATGGCTGAAAACAGCATCAACTTCTATACACAGTCGTATCACAAAGAAGAAAAGCCATGACACTCACTGGTACAATATACATCTTCTTTATTAGTGTATATCCAGGAACATCACAAAATGGGAACTATACACTGGTTCGATGGCCGTTTTGCACTAATCTGCGCTTTATCAGGGCCTCAATCTTAGGTTCTCCCCACCTCCTTATGAGCAAAGGGATGAACTATATAGCAGCATGTGATTCACTAGGAGGGGTTCAACCCGATTACAAATGAACACACTTATATGAAAATCATTTATGGTGCAACATAAAAATACTATAAAAAGGACTTAAATCATTCCTAACATTCAGTCCTAAAGGATGTAAGGGTAAGTTAACATGGTGTATTTGCGGGGCATAGTTCCGAAGTATGATCCGCAAATATGGCGTGTTCTCCCTCTTAAAGTGGATGAGGGCTGGCCGGTGCACTTTAGAAGTACGTGCTGGCTAGTGCATACTTCTAAAGCAGCAGACCTTGCGCCACTATATGCCTGCAATAAATTGTCTGAACATATCTTAAGGCAGTGATGGCGAACCTTTTATATCAGGTAAACAATCTAATCTTGTTAGAGATAAAGACTCTGCTCTGTCTGGTGATGGTAATGTCACTCACTATCTAATCAGGAAGATAGATCAGGACAGTAACCAGAGAAACCTCTCTTATCTCCTGACAAGTGCGATATTAAAAGAGCAATGTATTTGGTAAAATTCTTCACTTACCTGTCCCTACATGTGGAAAGCTAAATATAGTGAGAAAACCCCTTTAATATTCACTAGGGTGAGATATCATCTCTGTCAATACAAGGAACTGAGAGGGTGAGTTGTCCTGTAATCAGTTGGGATTTTTTCCCAAGCTTAACAAGTCACAAAACTTACTGTACTTGTTTAAAACATACATTCTCGTTGGTTTAACCCGTCAGGTCCCGGGGTTTTTTTTGTGACACGTTCGTTTTTCCCTCCTCGCCTTCTGAAAGCCATAACTTTTTTATTTTTCCACCTACATAGACACAGAAGGGCTTTTATTTTGCGGGACAAATGTAATTTCTAATAGTGTTATTCACTATACTATAGAATATACTGGGAAACCGCAAAAAAATTCCAAGTGGGAAAAAATTGTGAAAAAAATGTATTTTCGCCATGTTTCTTTGGGGGATTTGCTTTTACGGCGTTAAATCTTTGTAAAAAATAAGGTGTTATCTGTATTCTACAGTTTGATACGCATCCGGCAATACCAAACATGTAGGGTTTCCGTTATGATTTGGTACCGTAAAAAAATTCCAAACATTTTCTATTTTTGAAATTTGCGCCGCAGCGCCAGTTTGTGCGACCAATAACTTTTTTGTACTAACACCTACGGACGTCAGTGAGGCGGCATTTTTTGCGGGCTGAAGTGTACTTTTTATCGCTAGAAGTTTGGAATGCATGCGACTTTTTTGATCATTTTTATTCAATTTTTTGAGTGACGTAAAATGACCAAAAACCGCAATTTTGGCGTTTGGAATGATGTTATATTTTTATAGATCAGACTTTTTCGGACGCGGCGATACCAAATATGTGTAACTTTATTATTATTTAAATATTTATTATTTATTATTATAATGATTTTATTTGTAAAATGGGGAAAGGGAGGTGATTTGAACTTTTAATACTTTTTTTTTTTTTTTGTACTTTAAAACTTCACAAGGCTCCCCACCACCATGCCCGGTCGTCGGAGCTATGCTGCGCCGGTGCCGATGACCGTACCGATCGGTGCGCGGAACCGTCGACATTCATTCAGACGCCGCGGCCATCTTTGGGTAAAACAGCGCCAGCGGGCGGAGCCACCCGCCGGGGCTGTTACTGCCGGGTGTTAGCGGCGATTGGCCGCTAACACCCGGCGCTGTGCGGGGGGGGTAGCGGCGCGATCCCCCTGCAAAGCCCCTTAGCAGCCCTGGGACGTACTCATACGCCCAGGGTCGTGAAGGGGTTAAACAGAACAGGGGTGTCAAATTAGTTTTTACCCAGAGCCACATCAGCATTATGGTTGAATTGAAAGGATTATTTGTAACTGTAAGACTGTAAATGTAACTATTCCTTGAAATATTGTTAAAGGAGTATTCTCACCATGCTGTTTCACAGCCAGCTTCAGGACCTCATTTCCTGTTTAGGCTGTGGGTTGCCCTATGGCACTGATTGGCATATCAGGTCTGCTATTCTTAGCTGAGCCTGTTAGTAGGACATTGCTAACAAAAGGGTTTAAACAGTAGGGCAGAAGGCTGCAAAGCTGTAGAGGGTTAAAGTTGTATTTCAGTAACATGGATAATCAAGCTCTTGTGCTGGAGATAACACGCAGCAGGGAGTGACGTCACTATGGTCGGACAGAGAAGCTGGATCAATGAGAGAAGAGAGAGATGGCTGATAACTTAGGGAAGCTTGTGTACATAAGCAGGAGATGAGCTCTGGCCTTTAAACAAAGCTAAATCATAACAGCAATGTATTTGGTAATATTCTTTATTTACCCTTGCCTACATGTTTGAAGATAATTATTGTGGTGGAAAAAAACCCTTTAACCAACTCCTGATCAGATCGTTTAACCCCATTCCTGATTAGGTGCATTATTCTAATCCGTAGTACATGTGGGTTTGAATGCTATAATACTTTCTTGTGCCTGGTTATTTAAATTTTTTTTTTTTCTGAGATTTGTTAGGCTTTATTTTCATGTTATTTTTCCATTTCTTTTTTTAATAATATGAGGAAAAAGGAGAAAAAACAGTTTTTCCACTTTCCAACAGTGGGGCTAAGATAAGCCTTCAAATAGTGTCACTTTTCCATCACAGAAAAAAATAAAAAAAATAAACTATAATATATATATATATATATATATATTATATATATATATAATATATATATATATATACATACATATATATATATACATACATAATACAGTATATATATATATATATATATAATATATATATATATATAATATATATATACACACATACATATATAAAACAAAAAAGCAGCACTCTTAAAAAAATTAAAAATAAACAAGCATTGGGTACCAGCAGTAAAAAGCCTAGATATTCATCAATGCAAAAAAGGAAAAAATCCACAGCACTGCACAAAGTATAATCCAAGGTATAACAGTAGTTTATGTAGTTTACGTCATCATAATTAATCATCATTAAAACAAATGCATTGACTACAAAGATCCAGTGTAATATCATACGGTATAAAGGCATAACCTAATTCATGACCAATGTAACGACTTAAAGTGTATGGTATACACAAAACATTACAGACTATTGACAGATGCAAAATAAATAAAAAAAATACATAATCAAGGAGGCGAAGACATAATCTAAATTCACATATTGCTGTTCCATGTTGCCGTATTGAGCGGTGTCCCTATGCGTGAACTGCGCATGCCCAACATATCCAAGCTGATTGGAGACTGCGTACAAGCGCGTCATCGTCTTCAGTACCCGAACACCACGTGCGGCCTCAGGAGAGCAAACTGCGCATGCCCCTTATCACAGAGTCAACAGATAGCCATATCAAAGCGTCCTTAGCGACCATAACAAACGTAAGCTGAGCGCAAATACTAAAAAAAACTGCCAACAGAAATTTCAGGGCCCCATACAGCTGAAGCACCTGGGCCCCCCCCCTGTAAACCCCGCCCCCAGCATCCCGATCGCCCCGCCCCAGCAACCCGATCGCCCAGCAAAAAAAAAAACGGCCTCTAGGACATAAATGCGCCCATTTTACCACATAATACAGTATGCAAAAAAGAACTGTATTGTGTAGTACACCGTACCAAGAGACTCACATATCTGTCTGTCTGTCTCATACATCTGTCTGTCTCACATATCATAGACACAGGGCTAAGTAGCTCCATCCATATTCCACCACTAGCCAACATACAATATCCCCTCCATGTTTCCCTTGGTCACGCACCTCGCCACCTTCTAAAATAAACACCAGCAAGAAAGAAAGTGTAACTCCTATCACAGGGTCAGGTGTTCCCTATTTTACAATCAGGGACATATGTACGCTGCCACTAAACTAACGCCGATATAACCTACAACACCACCATATAGAGACCACATAGAGGTCAGACACCAGCTCAGGTCACATCACATTACAGTGAATACAGCACTGATCCAGTATAGAAGTAAAATAACCCCCGAAATCAGGGACTCACCGAAGACATCCTATCTGATGAGTCGTTCTCTTCTCTCATGAGTTGTTCTTTTTCCCTTTTCTTCTCCATCCGTTCCACACCGCAATGATGACTTGTCCCGGCCACCACTCATCACTGCAGAAATTACACACAAATATCTTAGAATCCTCAATTTTCCAGCATCTTTTTACCTATTCCCACCTCTGTACAAACTTCCCAGGGGTGAGAGAGTGGGTCCAAGCCATAACTTAGGGGCCTCGTATCCTACGTAACCTAAGGGGGTGACGGGTGGGGCGAGGGCTCACCCCCGGGCGATGGTGCTACAGCTGCTCCCCTCTCAATTATATTACCAGGTAGGTAGTAAAGACTCTTGGTAGGTAGGCAAATGGGCAAGGCCCCAGGTAACTAGATAGGCCCTCTTTAGGTAGGTAAACTCCAGCTGGATAAGTTGGTAGGCCAGCCCCAGATAGGTTGGTGGGTACCTAGCCACGAGTCCCCTTTAGTTTGTAGGTGGCCAGGGCCTCCTTTAGTTTGTAGGTGGTCAGGGCCCCCTTTATGTTTAGGTAGAGTCAGGGCCCCCTTTATGTTTAGGTAGAGTCAGGGCCCCTGTGGAGTTAGGTAGCCAGGGCTCCCTTTAGCGTTAGGTAGCCAGGGCCCGCTTTAGCGTTAGGTAGAGTCAGGGCCCCCTTTAGCGTTAGGTAGAGTCAGGGTCCCCTTTAGGGTTGAGTAGAATCAGTGCCCCCCTTTAGCGTTAGGTAGAGTCAGGGCCCCCTTTAGGGTTAGGTAGAGTCAGGGCCCCCTTTAGGGATTGCTAGGTAGCCAGGGCCCCCTTTAGGGATAACTAGGTAGTCAGGGCCCCCTTTAGGGATAGCTAGGTAGCCAGGGCCCCCTTTAGGGATAGCTAGGTAGTCAGGGCCCCCTTTAGAGATAGCTAGGTAGGCAGGGCCCCCTTTAGAGATTGCTAGGTAGCCATGGCCCCCTTTAGGGATAACTAGGTAGTCAGGCCCCCTTTAGGGATAGTTAGGTAGCCAGGGCCCCCTTTAGAGATAGCTAGGTAGTCAGGGCCCCCTTTAGGGATTGCTAGGTAGCCAGGGCCCACTTTAGTGATATCTAGGTAGTCAGGGCCCCCTTTAGGGATAGCTAGGTATTCAGGGCCCCCTTTAGTGATAGCTAGGTAGTCAGGGCCCCCTTTAGGGATAGCTAGGTAGTCAGGGCACTCTTTAGAGATAGCTAGGGAGCCAGGGCTACCTTCCTTATATATATAAAAAAAACAACAAAACAGCCACTTACCTTGCACCCGCTCCAGCTCCCGGCCGCTCCAATCTCCCCGCCGGCCTCTACTGCCGCCCTGCATAGGCGCTGTGCTCCACAGACACCGTGCAGCCCCGGGGGTGGAGGACATTAGTCCCCGACTCCTGGGTAGGTCTCTGGGCGCTCGGGACACAGGGCCCGGGCGTGCAGAGACCGGATGCGCAGCCGGGCCCCGGGGAGTGACGGCACTGCCTCCGGGGCCCACAGGAGCTCGGGGCCTCGCTCTGTCATGAGGAATAAGGGAGCCTGCTTGCAGCGGGCCCCCTTATTCCACCGGGCCCCATACAGGAGTACCGGCTGTACCCCCTGTATGGCGGCCCTGGGGACAATATCACCAAAATATTCCTAGCATCATTCAGCCCATAATTATGGACAGAACATAAATCCCTCTATAGTTAGCCAATAGTGTACTCCAACACTTAATAGTAAACACAGAAATTAAATCAGCAAAATAAATATGGGCATGACAGTACACACTAAATAATAAATGGAAAATATCTGTGGTTCAGCATCTGTGAGCAAGATCACTCCAGCCTCCATAATATATTCCAAAAGGAATTTATAAAAGAAAAGAAAAAAACTTTCATTAAAATAATATAATAAACACACAAAGAAATTCACAAAGCCTGAACAAAAACAAATAGCAAATATTACACCAATTTATCGCATATTGTGAGTAATACTGAAGTCAACATTCAAACCAGCAGGTTTAAGAGTGTTAAAGGGGTTTTACCACCATGTAATGTTGACGTGGGAACCTCCAAAATGGGTATTTAATTACTTTTCTAAATATATGTGATTACAAAAAGTGAAGACTCTGAGAACTACAGCATTTCTAAGTCCCCCTTAGGTACCTGAAAGCTTCCACTAGACACGACCCCGGAGCTGACAGGCCGCGCTTGCGTGAAACACTTCTTATCTGATGACAGGCAAAATGAATGAGCTTTTAAGGCACCGGGTAGAAAGTGCAGTCTTTGAGGCTGTGTCTTGCTGTATTGAGAATCCACTGTTGTACTGTTTATTATTTCACTTAAGTTTTGAGACGCTCCCTTATGCCTCACTCCTTACTCACCCCCTCCCTCTCAGCCCTGCAGCCTTCATGACTCAGCGTGATTTGTTGACATTCTCCCTGTGCTGATAAGGAAGGTAAGAAACTTGAGTCCTGGCAAATCCCCTTTAAGCCTAAAAATCCATTCACGCTATTTCAGCATCGTAAGACGATCCCCACCCCTCTTAGGCAGTGGAACATGATCCAAAATCATGAACTTAAGGTCACGTTCTGTATGTCCAAGATCCGAAAAATGCTTTGAAGCCAGAAGATCCTGTCGTGGTTTCCGTATTGTATATCTAGTATTATTCAGTCGGGTACGCATCTCACATTTTTTTTCCCCTACATAAAGAAGTTGGCTAGGACACCATAGCACATACATAACCCAGTCAGAACAACAGGTCAAAAAAATTCAATCCTGTATTCTACTGAGCTGGTAGTTTCATAGTTTCATCGTTTGTAAGGACGAAAAAAGACGAGACGTCCATCCAGTTCAGCCTGTTGTGCTAAGGTGTTGATCCAGAGGAAGGCAAAAAACCCCAATGAGGTAGAAGCCAATTGTCCTCATTTTAGGGAAAAATTCCTTCCCGACTCCAATCTGGCAATCGGAAAAATCCCTGGATCAATGACCCCTCTCCAGAATCCTAGACACTATAACTTGTTATATTATTATGCGCCAGAAATGCATCCAAACCCTTTTTGAACTCTGTAAGTGAATTCACCATGACAAGTTTCTCTGGCAGAGAGTTCCACAGTCTCACTGCTCTTACAGTAAAGAATCCTTTTCTATGTTTATGTAGAAACTTTCATTCCTCAAGACGTAGAGCATGTCCCCTTGTTCTAGATACAGTCCTGGGTATAAATAAATCTTGGGAGAGATCTCTATATTGACCTTTGATGTATTTAAACATATTTATTATGTCCCCCCGAAGCCGTCTTTTCTCTAAACTAAATAACCCTAATCTTGCTAATCTTTCTGGGTACTGTAGTCCACCCATCCTTTTATTATTTTTGTTGCCCGCCTTATACCTGTTCAAGCTCTACAATGTCTTTCCTGTGCACTGGTTGCCCAAAAAATGTACACAATATTCCATGTGTGGTCTAACCAGTGACTTGTATAATGGGAGAATAATGTTCTCATCATGTGCCTCTATGCCCCTTCTAATGCACCCCATGATCCTATTTGCCTTGGCAGCTGCTGTCTGACACTGGCTGCTACAATTAAGTTTACTGTCCACCAGGATTCCCAAGTCTTTCTCCATGTCACTTTTACCCAGCCTTTTTCCATTTAACATGTAGTCATGTAATGGATTTTTCCTCCCCATGTGCATAACCTTGCATTTATCTGTGTTAAACCTCATCTGCCATTTCCCTGCCCAGGCTTCCAACTTATCCAGATCCCTTTGTAATAACACATTATCCTCTATTGTGTTGATTACTTTACAGAGCTTTGTATCATCTGCAAAGATCGATATTCTACTGTGCAATCCATGTGTAAGATCGTTAATGAAAATGTTGAAGAGGATAGGGCCCAATACTGACCCTTGTGGTACCCCACTAGTAACAGCAATCCAGTCTGAGTATGTACTGTTAATTACTACCCTTTGTTTTCTATCAGTGAGCCAGTTGCTTACCCACTTGCACACGTTTTCCCCCAGTCCAAGCATTCTCATTTTACTTACCAACCTTTTATGTGGCACCGTATCAAATGCTTTAGAAAAATCTAGATATATGACATCCAGTGCCTCACCCCGATCCAGTCTAGCACTGACTTCCTCATAGAAGCTGATGAGATTAGTCTGACAGGACCGATCCTTCATGAACGCATGCTGGAACGGGGTTATACATTTATTTTCAGTGAGATACTCCAGGATAGCATCTCTGAGAAAACCTTCAAACATTTTACCTACAACAGAGGTCAAACTTACCGGCCTATAGTTTCCTGGATCACTTTTTGACCCCTTTTTGAATATTGGCACCACATTTGCTATGCGCCAATCCTTTGGGACATACCCGTTATTAGACAGTCCATAAATATTAAGAATAGGGGCCTATCTATGACATCACTTAACTCCCTTAGGACACGTGGGTGTATGCCATCTGGACCTGGGGATTTGTCTATTTTAATCTTCTTAAGACGGAGCTGCACTTCTTCTTGGGTAAGACAAGAAACTTTTAAGTTGGAATTTACCTCATCCCTCTGTTCAACAGGAAGCTCATCCTCCTCGGTAAATACAGTGGAGAAAATGGATGAATAAAAGAAGTACCTTTCTTCATAAGAGAACAATTAACAAAACCCTTTAAAACGGGGGAAAACTCCCAAAGGGGTTTTTTACCGAAATTAGTGTTTTGTTGTATTTTTAAAACTGAAACCTTTGATTTGCCCCAACTTGTCATGAAGGTTAGGAGATCTGCGGTAAGATGACAAAGGGACAATCCGAAAGTCATGAATGAGGAAAACTTTTTTTAATATTGACCAATGTTTGTTAATACTTTTACTGATGTGATAACTCTCTTCATTAAAAGTAGACACAAAAACAAAAAATTTTTAGTACGGGCTAGAGATGGGCGAATGGGTTTAAAAAACCCAAGGGGAAAATTTTTTTTAGTTTTTAAAAAAAAACTTCGATTCTAAAACCAAGTCAAAGGGTTTGGGGGATTGGGCGGGAAGGGAAGCTTTGTTTTTTTTGATAAAATGGCTGCGAGCAAAAATTGGCGTTACTGGGGCAAAGAAGTCTGGGGGGAAAAAAAGGCGTACCCCTAATTTGAATGGGCAGAGATAAAGCCAATCAGGGGCCCGGCGGGATTTTTGTGAGGGTCAAGGCATATTTAAGCCCCGGGACGCGACGCTGGCGATCACCCCTTCCTCTCACTTTTGCTGTGTGGGGGAAGTGTGCGAGATCTCAACAAAAAAATAATTTTTATACAGCGATTTTTGGGGGGTGTCAAAAGTTTTGTTCATGGGAATGCTTTCTTTAAAGTTCAAATTTTTTTGATTTTGGGGGGTTTTGGGGAACGGAAGCCCGTGTCGTCCAATTCAGTGCATTTTTTTTTTGTGCTATTGCTCGTTCTTAAACACATTGAAATCCAAAGGGGGTTTAAATCTAACCCTTGTTCCCGGGTTGTATTCAGTTAAAAAAAACAGCTTTTTTTTACAATCCAAATACCACTTCTTTTTTGGGCCCCTGCTCATTTTTTTGGCCAATTTGGGACCCAAAGGGGTTTTTTTCATTTGGGTTTTTGTTTTGCTTTTGTGGTCACTAAAAAATGGTTTTTTTCAAGGGCCAAAGAAAAATTTTGCCTTTTGCAAAATTTCTTTTTCCGGGGTTTAAAAATTTAAAAGCGTTTTTCTGGGTTGTGGTCATTAAAATACCTTTGTTTTCCCTACAAAGCTGGAAATTTTTTGGGGCAGCACATTTTTTTTGCGCAATTTACACCAAAAGGTTTTTTAAGCTTTTTTCCCTGCTGTTGTGGTTTTTTTTTAAAATACACGTCGTTTTAACACGCTAAAAAGTGGAAATTTTTTGGGCAGAAATTTCTTTTGGAAATTTTTAGTTAAAAGGGGTTAAGTATTTTTTTGCTGTTGTGGGTCGAAAAATTTTTTTAAAACCCAAAAGGTTGGGGGTTTTTAACCCACGCCCAAAGCTTTTAAATTTTTTGGTCCCTCATTTTTTTTGGGGAAAATTTACATAAATGGGGGTTAAATTAAAAGTGTGTTTCTGCTGTTGGGGTTTACAAAAAAGGAATGGTGTATTTCAACACCAAAAGAAAAAAATTTTGCCTCAGATAATTCTTTCCCAAAAGGGTTTTAAGCCTGTTTGCGTTTTTCTATTCAGAAAAATCCCACAGTTTTTTTTAAAAGAACTTAAAGAAAATTTTTTCCGGGGCCATTTTTTGGAGCGAAAATTTATACCCAAAAGGTTCCCCCAAGCTTGTTAGGGGGTTCATTTGGAGTCAAATTACGGGGTGTGTATTTTTCATTTTCAGATATCTTCTTAAACAGAGTCTGTACTTTTTAGAACAAACGTATTTTCAGAAGAGTGGTGGCAGGTCTTCACATGCGAGTGGAAAGTGGCAAAAACATTCCTGGAGGGGCCCAGGTCGCAGAACAGAAAGGGGAGTCGCAGCGGGGGCCCACTCGGTGGGGCCAAAACTGTTGGTGTCCCCCAAGGGTTTTTGATTGGTTTTATTTGGTCACCCAATTCCCCCCAAGATGACATCTGACAACCCCACCCAAAGAGTCGGGGGAAAATTCAGAAAAAAACCCTTAGTTGGCAGGGGGCCCTTGGGAGGGGTCAGGGGCCCCCACCTCCCCTAAAAACCCGCCACTGTCCCATCCGGTTCCTTCAGCCAAAAGATTTACCATGGGGTTTGGGTTTTTGGGGCCCATTTATATAGTGAGGATGAACAATTTGGGGGAGGACAGTCAGCAGCTATTTTGAAAGCGAAGAAATGGGCCCAAATATCCCCTGCTTCTTGCAGTAAGGGCAAAGTTTAGTGTGGAGAGTGCCATGGGAGGTTAAAGTTGTGAGGGGTCAGCCTCTGCATACCAAGGGGCTGTTGAGAAAAGGGCAAACGTGAAGATGAAAAAAATAATCGATGATAAAGTAGCGACCACACTTGGGGGGCCCGGGGGAAGCAAGGGCTTCATCAACGTCAGGAGAAAAAGGGGTCGCTTGGCCTCAGGCAGCGGCGCAGCCAAGGGAAAAGGGGGGGGGGGTTGTGTGGCCCTGGGTCAGCGGGGGTTTGCAGCAGTGCGGAGGTCAGGAGCCAAGCGGCCCGGGGAGAAAACCCGCTTCGGAGGTCCAAAAAAGTTTGCGCACAGGGGTCGCGAGGAAGCCCGCGGGGTTGTAGTCACTCAGTGCGGGCGGGTTTGGGGGTAAAAATTTTGCTTCTCGGCGGTTTTGGGAGTTCTTTGCTAAGCCCTGGAGGGGGACATTTTGGGTATTTTGTAGAATCTGTGGGGAGAAAAAGTTAAGCGTGGCCGGGAGCTAACCTTGGCCCAATCCCCTGTGTAAAACACATGCAGCGTCACCATCGGGGGGAAAAGTGGTGATGTGGTTGGCCCCAACCCTGCGCTGGAGCAACAGCGCAGGGCCCAGTGGCCGCATGCCATTGCACCAGTCAAGGCTCCACCCCTCTGCGAGGGAGCTGTTTCTCTTCCCCCATCTCCCGGTCCCGTGCTCCTGCTCCCGTACTCATGGGCAGCGTCGTTCAACGAGGCAATTGCAAGAGACAACGTTGCATAAAACCTCTAAGTGCAGGAGTGACCGTGGGTCGTCCAAGTTTTTGGTATGCGTCCCTCCCCCTTTTAAAAAAAGGGGGGCTCTGCACCCTTAGAGAATTATGGCCTGGCCAAACTGAGGGGTTCCAAGCCCTAATTTTCTTTTCCAAAGGCAGTCCGCCCTTACAATTTGTGAAAAGAAGGTGGGCCAGTCCTTGAGTTATCGGTTTTTTCCAAAGGGGCCGGCAGCGCGGACGTGTGGGCTGTAAACTACGGTCGGGCCAGTACTTTTCCTTTTCGGCCCCTGGGTGAATGTGCTCCTGCCAGCCCCACAAAATTGGAAGGGCGCGTTTCTCCTCCTGTGGTCAAATTGGGTTCTCGCCAGGGCCGCCCCTCTCCTCCACCCCCAACCCATCTCAGCTCCAAAGTGCTGCTCCCTCATACCACATGTGTAGGGCAAGCGGTTCTACGCTTTCTACATGGCTTGCCTCGGGAAGAAGTCCCCGTCATGCAGCAAAAAATCGAGTGTGGCTTTTTTCCGCGCCAATGCAAAACGGAACCTGGGACGGACAAGGGAGGAAAATGGTGTGCACTGCCCGAGGGGGATGGTCCTGGCCCGCATGGCCAATGTTTAAATGGTGTGAAAAGTTCTGAAGTTTCCCCGATCTTCAGAAAATTCTTAAATGGCCCGGAAATGTGCAGGCACTTCATCCCTTTTCAAAAACCCGAAACACCCCCCCTTTGAGTTTGAGGGCGAACGGCCCCCGCCAAACACCCTTTAATGCAATGTTTCCACCCTTGGAATTCCAGCCTGAATTTGGGGTTGCCGACTGTTGAAAAAAGAAGGCCATTAAGATTTTTTGATGATCCAGCGGCAGGGTTCTCCCTGTGTAACTTTGATGTCAGCCCGGGTAGCTCATGGTGACACCTGCGTTTGCTGAGGGCCCTTCGGGGGCCCGTTATTTGTCAGTCCAGGGGCTTTTCGGGGTGAATAGCGTCTTCCATGCTTCTGTCTGGAACAGAGGGTGAACATCTGTTTTGGGCGGGGATGGAGACGGGCGCCTACATCTCACGCCCTGAGTCCCCGGGGGGTACTGAATGGAGGGGGGGAGGACCTTGGGCAGAGCATTGTTGGTGAAAAAGAGTGGTTTCCCACCCCGGTGCAGGAGGGTGAGAGGAGCAGCTGGTAGTGAGGAAGGAGGGGAGATACCCCCAAGCAGGGGCAGTATACAGTGGAGATGGAGGCGGGGGTCCCCGGGTCATTTGTGCGATGGCCCGCAGCAGCTGTTTGCCGGGCTAGTGACGGGAAATAGTCCCCATCCGGCAGAGGGTGACTTCTGGCTCCCCCTTTGGGGGCCCCTCTTACGGCCCCAAAAATGGGACCCTTTTTTCCCAGCTGCTGAGGCAACCAAATAATAGGAAATCTCCTAGTCATTTGGGCCCGTGCCTTGTGCGGTCGTCCTCCTCTGACAGGTTGACGGGGTTCCCAATGCTAGTACTCTGCGCGGGGCTGTGGGAAGGTGTGGGGGTGGGGAGCAGTACAGTCCTCAGTAGCAACCCTACGTCTGGAGTCAATGATGAGAGCTTCCTTACCCGCCTAGTGAGGAGGGCACTGCCGAGCAGCGGCGGAGAAAACCCGAAGCAACAGGTGGGGGGCCACTTTGCGCACTCTGCCCCGTTAGAAAATCGTGGACCAGGGCGCCAAATGGAGGGGTTTGTCCGCAATTCCCAAAAGTTTGCAGTGGAGAAGTGCCCCTGCCCGGCCGTGTGTGGATCAGGGGGGTTCAGTGGGCGGGGGCCACGTTACCCCCAAGGAGAACTCGCTTGCCACGGGAAATGTGGAACGACTGATTTGTCAAATAAATCGGGGGATCGGCCAGGATTTCCAACTAAATGTTGGGCGTAGATTATCAGCCATGATGCCCCACAAAACTTTGAGAAAGGACTCTGGATTAAATACGTGCCTCAGCCATATTTGATGCCGCCCCCCGCCTGATGCCCCACATATGCCAGTTTCTCCTTTGCCTCCAAAAAAAGGGGTGTATTGCCTCCACCCCCCTTCTGTCTTTTGTCACTCTTGACCCCTTTCTGCTGTTGTGGTGCCGTGACATCCACAATATGTCATTTTTGCCACTCCTGACCTCATGTGCTGTGCGTTGTTGTGGCGGTCCCCCCACACCCGTTTTGTGCATCTTACCTCTTGCGTTTTGTTGATCCTGCCGTGACCTCCACACTCTGTCATTGGTCCCCTCTGTGGCCACTCCCGTTTTTCCACGTCCAGGGAAAATATTGTGCCCTGTTGACCGCATGCTGTGCTGTGGCTGCTGCCGTGCCCTCCCACTGTGTCAGTGTGCCCCTCTATGGCCTATCTGTTTTTGCCACTCCGAAATTTTTCATTGGCCCCTGTTGACCCTTTTGCTTCTGTGTGGCTGCTTCGTTGCCCCCCCACACTGTGTCTTGTGCCACTCTTTGGGACCGTGTTTGCCCCCCCCAGAATGATTGTGCCCTGTCTGACCCATGCTGTGCTGTGGCTGCGCCGTGATACACCTCTGTCATTTTGCAACTGTTCCCCCTCTGTGCTGCTGTGGTGCGCCGTGCCCTCCCACACTGGTCTTGTGCCCTCTGTGGGTTTCTTGTTTTGCCCCTCCCGAAAAGTCTTGTGCCCCTGCTGACCCCATTCTGCTGTGGGTGCTGCCCTGCCCTACCCCTTGTCATTGTGCCACGTCTGACCTCATGTGCTGCTGTGGCTCTGCGTGCCCTCCACACTGTGTATTGTGCCACTTTGTGGCATACCCCATTTTTTTTGCCACCCCCAAAATTCATTGCCCCCTTGTCTGAACTCTGTGCTGCTGGGGCTGCTGCGTAACCCTACACACTCTGTCATTGTCCACTCTGTGGCCTCCCCTTTTTTTGCCCCTACAGGTGTCATTGTGCCCGTTGACCCAGAGGGTAGCTAAAGATCATGGGCCCGGGTGCAAATTTCAGCCGGGGCCTCCCCCCCCAGACACCGTTGTGCCTTTCTTTCCAACAGTTCCCTACTTGCGTGGGGATGTCATGGGCGCACGCGCAGAAAATTTTCTTTAAAAGGTATCATCAATAGAAAAAAAATGAATTTTAAAATGGGTCCAAAAAAATAGTTAGCAGCCAAAGTGTTGTTCTTTTGCTCTTCCCCCCCTTTGAATCCGGGCGGTCGGCTGAGTTTATCATGCGCCCTTCTGGCGCCAGTCCCGGCTTACTATGCCCTAAGCCCAGAGATCGGTTAGGCCTGTACAGGCAGTGGGCATAACATCATTGCATTGCACTGCTGCCTTCAATGACTAAGAGGGCAGTATTAGAATATGGCAGTGTATACCAGCTGCTCCGCCTGTGTGACTGATGCGACCTCTGTAGCTAGGTCACTACTGTACACACACAAATATACACACACACATATATATATATATATATATATATATATATATATAGACACACACACAAACACACATATACAGGTGTATATACACACAAATATACACACTTACATACATATATATAGCGTATTAACACACATATAATGTATATACACACATATATATATCTGGTGTATACACACACACACATATATACGGTGTAGAAACACATATTTACACACACATATACAGTGTACACAAGCATACACACACACATGTATATATATACTACATACAGCGTCCCAGCCTCACATACAGCCCCCAGCTTCACATACAGCCCCCAGCCTCACATACACCCCCCAGCCTCATATACACCCCCCAGCCTCACATACACCCCCCAGCCTTATATACACTGTGTTCCAAATTATTATGCAAAAAGTGTTTAGGAGTGATAAGGTAAGAATTTTTTTGTTTGTTAGTTAAACTCATTGATGGTGATGTGTGTCAGGGCTCTTTATATCACTTAAAGCATTTGCAGTCACCTGTGCTAATTAGTTTGGCAGGTGTGTCCAATTAAAGGCAAGACTACTTAAGAAGGCTGTCCCACTTTATTAAGCAGCCTACATTTTCAGTCAAAATGGGAAAGAAAAAGGATGTTTCGGCTGCAGAGAAGCAACAAATTGTGGAGTGTTTAGGTCAAGGCACGACTACAATCAACATTGCCAAGACACTTCATCGTGATCATTGCACAATCAAGAAGTATGTAGCTGACTCACAGCACACACGTGTGCGTGCTGATAAGGGAAAAGAGCAGTTAAAAGAGCAGCTGCAAAAATGCCTTGTCATAGCAGCAGACAAGTTTTTGAAGCTGATGGTGCCTCCAACGTCCCCCGAACAACAAGATGCAGGGTCCTTCAGAGGTTTGCAGCTGTGTGTAAACCATCCTGTCGACCACCTCTATCCACTGCACACAAGCAGAAACGCCTCCAGTGGGCCAAACAATACATGAAGACTGACTTCAAAACGGTTTTGTTCACCGATGAGTGCCGTGCAACGCTCGATGGTCCAGATGGATGGAGTGGAGGATGGCTGGTTGATGGACACCCCATGCAAACACGGCTATGGCGCCGACAAAGAAGAGGTGAAGTAATGTTTTGGGCTGGAATCATGGGGAGAGAGATTGTCGGCCCCTTTAGGATCCCTGAAGGTGTAAAGATGAACTCCATAATGTATGTGGAGTTTCTCAAACAGCACTTCCTGCCATGGTTCAAGAAGAAGAACCGTGCATTCCGCAGCAAGATCATTTTCATGCATGATAATGCACCGTCTCATGCTGCAAATAACACCATCTGCATCTCTGGCTGCTATGGGCATAAAAGGGGACAAACTTATGGTGTGGCCCCATGCTCACTGACCTCAAACCCATTGAGAACCTTTGGAGCATTCATCAAAGGAGGGTCTATGATGGCGGGAGGCAGTTCGCATCTAAGCAACAGCTCTGGGAGGGTATTCTGTCCTCATGCAAAACAGAGCAGAAACCATCCAAAACCTGACAAATTCAATGGACAAGAGAGAGCAGAAGCTCATTTCGAACAAGGGGTCCTAAGTGCACATGTAATATCACCTCAAATAAAGTTTTGACTTGAAAACTGTTTAATTTCAGTTTGTAATAACCTGCTAATGCTTAGAATTTCCCAAATGACCATTTTTTTGTTCGTTATAAAAATGAAAAGGTTGAAAACTCTGCTGTGCATAATAATTTAGAACATACATTTTGAGGTTTTTTTTGTATAAAATATACTGTTATCATGGGCAGTTTGTTCAAAAACCTTTCAATTATACTTGATGACTGGAAAATTACAATGACTGCAATTCATACAGGTAATTTTGGAAAATAAGAGAAAATATTATTTGCATAATAATTTGGAACACAGTGTACAGCCCCCCAGCCTCATATAGAGCCCCCAGCCTTACATACACCCCAGCCTTATATACACCCCCCAGCCTTATATACATCCCCCAGCCATATATACAGCCCCCCAGCCTTACATACACCCCCCAGCTATATATATACCCCCAGCCTTATATAAAGCCCCCAGCCTTATATACACCCCCCAGCCTTATATACACCCCCCCAACCTTATATACAGCCCCCCAGCCTTAGATACAGCCCCCCAGCCTTACATACACCCCCAGCCTTATATACAGCCCCCAGCCTCATATACAGCCCCCCCAGCCTTATATACACCCCCCAGCCTTATATACACTCCCCAGCCTTATATACAGCCCCCAGCCTTATATACACCCCCAGCCTTATATACACCCCCAGCCTTATATACACCCCCCCAGACTTATATACACCCCCCAGCCTTATATACAGCCCCCAGCCTTATATACAGCCCCCCAGTCTTATATATAGCTCCCCAGCCTTATATATGGCCCCCAGCCTTATATACACCCCCACAGCCTTGTATACAGCCCCCCAGCCTTATATACACCCCCAGCCTTATATACAGCCCCCCCAGCCTTAAACACCCCCCAGCCTTATATACAGCCCCCAGCCATATATACAGCCCCCCAGCCTTATATACAGCCCCCAGCCTTATATACATCCCCCTAGCCTTACATACACCCTCCAGCCTCATACACCCCCCAGCCTTATATACACCCCCCAGCCTCATACACCCCCCCCAGCCTTATATACAGCCCCCAGCCTTATATATACCCCCCAGCCTCATACATCCCCCAGCCTCATACACCCCCCCAAGCTTTATATACACCCCCCAGCCTTATATACAGCCCCCCAGCCTCAAACACCCCCCAGCCTTATATACAGCCCCTCAGCCTTATACATCCCCCAGCCTCATCAGGGGGGGTCGCTGGGCAGAAGGGGGGCTTCAGTGGGGCCCCACCTTAACTCAGCACATCACTAAAGCTACATCACTATAGCTACAGCAGCGGCGCCTCTCACCTCCTTTCAGTTCTCCTTCAGCTCCTGTGATCGGAGTCAGCCCCTCCCCTCTGCCTGTGGGCGAAGCTTAAGTGATTCCTGCTGGCAGAGAGACAGAGGAGGGGCCGATTTGATCACGGGCTGCAGAAGAACGGAGGTGAAAGGCGCCGCTTCAGCAGCTCTAGTGATGTAAAGAGCACGACCCCCCCTCCTCACTCGCTCGCTGAGCCGCACGGACACTCAGCAGAGCCGCTGGGCCTGTGCAATAACTAGAGATTGCTCGTGGGCCCCCCAGGCTCAGAGGCCCAGTCGCAAGTGCGACTGCTGGGACCCCTATTGCTCCGCCACTGGTGTGACCTCATGCTGCTGCTGTGGCTGCTGCCATGACCTCCACACTCTGTCAATGTGCAACAGGCTCACCACATGCTGCTGCTGTGGCTGCGGCCGGGCCCTCCACACTGTGTCATTGTGCCACTCTGTGGCCTACTCCTGTTTTTGCAACCTCCAGAATGTCATTATGCCACTGTCTGACCTCATGCTGCTGCTATGGCTGCTGCCGTGACCTCCACACTGTGTCATTGTGCCACTCTGTGCCCTACTCCTGTTTTTGCCACCTCCAGAATGTCATTATGCCACTCTCTGACCTCATGCTGCTGTGGCTGCTGCCGTCATCTCCACACTCTGTCACTGATGTTGCCACATGAGCCCTCAGCTTGTTTTTTTGCAGCTGTCGCTGCCATGACTTTATCAGGCTACATTCCCGCTTCAGTTTTTTGGTCAGTTTTGCCCTGTTAAGTGCCCAGGGAATTTTATAGTGAAGCGATTCTAAGAGCGGCGGCAGTCATGTGCGTGTCATACTAAAACACAACATTGTATGAAGACCAAACCAAGCTCCCTCTGCATATTTAAGCATGGCACAATGTTTCACAGCACCCTACAGGCTCTGTTCAGCCTGGAAATAGCTGTTTTTTAACGTGATTTGTCCCAAAGTAATTCGGACCGGAAATGATTTTTGTCAGAAAATTCGGCGAAGTCGGCGAATCGAATGTTTGAGAAATTCGCCCATCTCTAGCTACAGCATTTCTGTTATGATGTCTAAGAGCCTGAACATGTCGTATAGCTCGCACACGATTAGCCTGTTGTTTAAGCAGATTAGAAGGATAGCCTCTTTCTTCAAATTTTTGCACAAATCTGGTTCATCTTTCGGTTCCCTTTCCAGATACCTGAAGGTATCTCGCTTATCTGTACAAACAATTATACACAAGTACAAACAAGGTGGGAATGTCCAGCCATCATACTGCTCAGGAAGAAGAAGGGTTCTGTGTCTCAGAGATGAACGTGCTTTGGTTCAACATGTGCATATCAACCAAAGAACAAAAGCAAAAGACCTTGAGAAGATGCTGGCGGAAGCTGGTAAGATTGTGTCATTATCCACAGTGAAACGACTTCTGTATCAATATGGGCTGAAAGGGCATTCTGCCAGGAAGAAGCTATTACTCCTAAAGAAACATATAAAACCCAGATTAATGTTTGCAAATCCACACAGGAACAAAGATCTACATTTTTGGAGACATGTTCTGTGTTCTGACAAAATTAAAATTAAACTGTTTGGCCATAATGACCATCGTTATTTTTGGATGAAAAAGGGAGAAGCTTGGAAGCCTAAGAACACCATCCCTACTGTAAAACACAGGGGTGACAGCATCATTTTGTGGGGTTGTTTTGCTACAGGAGGGACTGCTGCACTTCACAAAATAGATGGCATTATGAGGAAAGAAGATTATGTGGCAATACTAAAGCAACATCTCAAAACATCAGCCAGGAAGTTAAAATGGGTCTTCCAAATGGACAATGACCCAAAGTTACTGCCAAATTGGTTGAAAAGTGTATTAAGGATAACCAAGTAAATTTTTGGAGTGTCCATCACAAAGCCCTGATCTCAATCCTATTGAAAATTGAGGTGCAGGTGCAAGTAAGGCAACCTACATGCATGCAAGTACGCAACATAGTAAAGAGATTAAGGCAGCTCACATCGTTTGTAGTTCTGTTGTGTACCTGAGCTTTCCCGTGAAGACATTTTCTGGCCAGCTAAGCAGGGAAGTAATCCTCAGTCGCAGGATAAGGCAATTGCTTTCATTACAAATGAACATCCAGCCGCGGCCATAGCAAAACGTGTAACTTTTAATGAAAAATCTTCTGTGCAGAGGGTATAAAAAGTTAAAACAACCAACACGTTTCGGGCTACAAACTTGCCTTTGTTCACGGTCTGGTTCACTTTCACAACATATCTCTCTTAAATATAGGAGAGACTGACACGTGTTAGATGAGAAAGGGGAGGAGTCTCCACGAAACGTCACACATCCGCTTTGGACCCCGCCTGTCTGAATGCAAGCTCCACTATGCCGACTCTGTGAACCAGGAGACCGCTGGAGCATTACAAGCATTGTACCCATGGATATGGGACTTTGACTGGCTACGAACTTTCTATTCTTACACGCAAGTAGCACTAGTTTGTGCACAAGATATGTTATATGTTTTTAAGGAACTACAATAAATGATCGTTTTATTAATTACTTAGCATCGCTGCAATCCTGTTTGAATGAGCCTCATGTTAGATGGGAGAGAGGGATACTCCCATTAGCAGTGCATGCTATCGTAGCAGTCTGACAAGGCACTAATTGCCACACATTGTTACTTACACGTGTTAGATGACATCATTTCCTTTAACTCCTTACTAACCTAAATATATCGGAAAAGAGAAATCTTTGTTTGCCATATACGTAGCTTCAAAATGTACATTTAAAACATATAAACACATACAACATTAATATTTGTAGATAATTAAAATAAGCACCCTATGGAAAGATAAAAAGTTTAGTGAATGTATGCTAAATCATTACGATAACTTAAACCTGATGGTACGATGGTGGATGAGCGATATTGGCTTGACTAATATTCCTTTTTGCTTCTCAAAGATTCAGTGAATCAGAAGTAAATTGAGCATTTCTTACAACCAATAGAGGGCGCAGTGAGCTTCCCAGCTCCTTTACCATAATGCCTTGTGACATGCAGATGCTTAGTAGTGGGCTAAAAGGCAATCAATGTGTGCACAACGCAAACTTGAGCACTAGAGTAACATACCCTGGAACTTGATGCCTCCCTCAAGCCTCCCCCGGAAAACAACGACTAGAGTTCGTCAGAGAAGCATATAAGCCAGTATGCGTTGGATCGAAACAGGGTGTACCAAGAGGAAGCCAAAGAATGCCCCCCTCATCAGTAGTTTTTATGTAATTCACTGTCCTTCAGGAACCTACTTGTTTTTGTGGCATTACATAGTAATCCACTGATCCATACAGCACAGACCCAGAAATGAAAGGATAGACATCCTAAACTAAATATAGAATATTATATAAACTATAGAACTTTACGTGCATAGAAGAAAGAGAGAGATGGCGTCCCCGACCAGGACGCTTGACCATCCAAGGCACAGTATCTAGCAGAATGAATAATTATATTTTGAGTGAAGGGGAATAACCTTGGGATAGCTAAGAGCGAGAGACTACGAGGAGGAATCATCTAAATATATATCGACCATCTAGTCCACGGAACCTAAAGGCATCAGTGTCACTCAATCCTAAAGTCAGATTATGCAGAAGTACCCGCCAGGAGAGGTGTCACTGGAGAAAATCTAAGTCTTCCTTATATACCTATTTCTATATACCTATGTGCCTGAGAGATCAGCTTTTAAATACCAACTGGAGGTTATAAAGGGTTGCATTACTTGAGAAATTTCTGAGTAAAACAAATTTTGTCATAAATGATTACCGTCTTTCATACATTCTGTTACTATTTTTTCCATGAGCATATATTTTTTTACATGACTGAGCACCGTATCTAGGGAGGCTATGTTAGTGTCCAACCATTTCTCCAAGGTACACCTCTTAGCTCCCAATAAGAGTACATGTACAAAATGGGAGTTTATTCCTAGCGATGGTAGGTTATGAAACAATATAAGCTCTGGTTTGAAATCCAAATTTATTCCTCCTGTTCTACTAAGTTCAAAAATCGTTTCCGACAATCTTTAATTTTATATAGTTATGGGATTGGATTCAGTCAGCAGGAGCAGTTGCCATTGGCGGACAAGCCTGTAAATTTAGCAAGCATCAGACGATGATTTTGTGTGTATATGGCCCTATCAACTCTCCACCAATGACAATGAAGAGAAATGTACAGATTTTACTTACCTCATTTGATTTGAGTGCATCTCTGTGAATGGCTGCTGCTCCTCCATAGAGATACATCCAGATGGTAGACAACCAGACATCTCTTCTCCTTTCTCCAGTGTCTGATTCTGGCCGTGGTGCTATCGGTTTGGACCATGGCTGTAGTACACAGTGGTGTTTGGTTATTAGAATAGTTGGCACCAGACAATGACATCAGGTCCTTTAGATTATTTCAATGTTCTTCCTTCCTGCCTGCTTGTTTCTTGAACATTGGGATTGCAGTTTGATTGCTTCAGTTTCTGACTTTGGCCTATTTTCCCAGTTGAGCTTCTGCATCACCCTTTGATTACCTTTTATTTAACCCCACATGATAGCAATAATAACTTCAACTTTTTCCGTAAATATAAAACGTTTACACAGGTCTATCAGTAAAATATAAAATAGTTCTGGCTCATAGAATAAAATAGGTGTGGAAGTCTTCACACATGAAGTCTCTGGCTATCGGGGAACATTTCTCATTTAAGCTATATTTAAAGCTTCTCCCCTGGCCAACCAATATTCTACTCTGCATTGAAGAGAGGCAAACACTCTAAAACATCTGTCTGAAGATGAATAACTGGTATAGCATTAATCCCATTCACATTGCTCGGAGGAATGCTTAATCCAAAAGGTGGCGCTGCAGAGTCCCATTTTTTTTCCCATGACTCTAATTAAATATGTGATGAAACAAAAAAAAACATGATGGCCCAAACTTTTTACAGATATGCATCTCCCCTTTTTATGTGATCCATACACCCTAAAACGTTCCCCAACCTAATGCATGAAAAATGCACAGTATGACCTATTGTCTGACATAGTTTTGCAGAAGACCGTGTAAAAACTGAAGCAAAAAAAAAAGATTGGGATAGCTAGATATTTCACAATCATCATTGAGTCATGGTAAAGCCGTCATTATATTGCTGTGATTAGGAATCTGAAAATTATTTAACCTACACATAGCAAATACATAACTTAAAGGGGTTTTCTCACTACAAAGATTAGCTTTTGACATGTATGGACAGGTAATTGAAGACTTTTTCTAAATACATTAGTCTTTTGATTTTTCCCTAGTCAGGAGATAAGAGAGATTTTATCTGCTCTGAGTACACACAGGTTTCTCTGATTACTGTCCCATGCTCTTCTTCTCTCTCTGCTCTTTGTCTTATTAAATAGCAGGGAGTGACATCACCACTGGTTGGCACATAGAACTGCCGGGAGCTTGAGAACAGAGTGTGTTATCTCTAAAAAATTAAGAAGATTAACTTCTTTTGATTGGTTACTTTAAGCTTTTTAGCACTCTGCACTATAGATTTCATCTTCTCCAGTCTTGTCAGTGCAATTTGAAGACCTGGGAGTATGGAGCAGACATACTTATCACTGTTATAGAACCACTCACAGTTTAACCAGGATGAGTGAGGAAGTCTGAATTTGAAGCAGGCTGTAGCTCTGTAAAACATCATGATGAGACAACCACTTTAAATCTTCTAGGCCTCAATGCAAATTTTATAAAAGGGCCCCCACATACCAGGTGCCATTTATACCGTAGTTCTGGTGTCCTATGTGGCAGAGGGGCCTATTGGCCCTCTCAAGCTCCAAGACCTGGTAGTGACTAATATCACTACAGTCCATATCGCTATTCCCCTGGCCTACAGTGTATTACATTAAAGACAGATTTTATCAGGGAAAAACTAAGTTACATAGTCATGACCCTGTGCAGCACCTATCCCTGCCGGACCATCTCACCCACCATGTCTCCCCAATAATGACTCTGAGACATAGCTTGGATGTATTGACCAAAAGCAGCCATTTTATTAACATAACAATTTCCATAACAAACATTATAACACGAATGATATAGCCCCCCTATACCCATTCGACCGGTTAACACTTGGGGCTGAGGCCTTGGAGTTACCAAACCCCCGACCAAGCCTGGCGACCATACTCCCAACAAACAGTAGCTTACCCCTCAGCCATCACACCAAGCCCAAGGCACCACACCACCTCAGGTGGTTACCACTGTTCCCCCTGCTCCCAAGGACCATGCCCTGCGGACCCCCAAACCCTTCCCCAAAGACCGGTCAATTCCAATTAGAGACAAGCCGAAACCTGCCTCCCCCACCAATATTCACTGACTCCAAGGACCCCAAACCCCCGCCAGCCACTGCGACACCAGCACTCCTAACGTGACCACTCCGTAACCAGCACCTCCAACCTTCCCACAACCGTCACTTCTCACCACCCCAAAACAAAGGGAGGGAGGGTGGGACTCACTATGATTTTTCTCTGTGCCGGAATGCTCCCGGGGCGGCGCGGGGCGGCGGTTATATCCCCGCCCCTCCCTTCCGCGCGTCATCCTCTGCACGTCACACGGCGCACTCAGCGCGCCAAACAACACGTGCTGCGCGCTGTGCGCCAACGATCCCGCACAGCGCGCCAACTTCCCCTACACTTGCCCGGAGTCGGCGCGCCAGGTCATGTGGGGCCTCCCTCCAGGGCTGCGCCCCGCGTCCGACCCCGCTCTTGACCCTGTGCAGCACCTATCCCTGCCGGACCATCTCACCCACCATGTCTCCCCAATAATGACTCTGAACATAGCTTGGATGTATGGCCACAGCAGCCATTTTATTAACATAACAATTTCCATAAACAAACATTATAACACGAATGAGTATAGCCCCCCCCTATACCCATTCGACCGGGTTTAAAACCACTTGGGGCTGAGGTCCTTGGAGTTACCATAACCCCCAAACCAAGCCTGGCGACCATATCCAACAAACAGTAGCTTACCCCAGCCACACACCAAGCCCAAGGGCACCACACCCCCTCAGGTGGTTCAACACTGTTCCCCTGCTCCCAGGGACCATGCCCTGCGGAGCCCCAAACCTTCTACAGACCGGTCAATTCAAATTAGGAGAAAAGCCGAAACCCTGCCTCCCCCCACCAATATTCACTGACTCCAAGGAACCCTAACCCACCACAGAAAGCGCCTCATGACCCCTTATGAACGCGCCCCCCCCAAAACCAGCCCCAACGCTCGCTCTACACCTTCTCCGACACTTAAAGACCACAATCCTACCCTATTTGCATTCAGTGGGATCCCATGGGTCCCTCCAAAAAATCACCGTCTCCGGTCTCCATTTCCCCCTGTGCCGCACCACAAAGCCCCCGTTTGCGTGTAACAAAGCGGCGACAGTACGATTAACTTTTTACCCGCGCTCGGTTAAGCCCCATGCCCGAACCCGCGTGACGCCACGCCCCACCGCCCAAACCATGTCCGACCAAACCGTTATCAAACCCGGGTACTGCCTCCATAACCGCAACAAATCGTACTTAATATCTCTAATCAACTCTCTGATCGGGCGAGTCCCCAAATCATTCCCCCCAACGTGAAATACCACGACCTCCGGAGGTCGGTCCCACCGGGCATACTCCTGGAACGCCGGCAAAACCTGGTTCCAAACCATACCACGCCTGCCGATCCACCGTACTGTCGCCGCTTCACTCGGGATGCCCAACTGGAGACCGCTTGCTCTCAGCGCGGGCTCGCTGCGCCCCCCAATGCAAAAACCCGAGTGTCCAAAGATCCAAACCAAACCGTGGGAACCCCCTGCAACACAAACAGAAGTCATAAGAATACACAACCCAACCCCCACCACTTGGGACCACCGCCAGCCCAAACTGTAGCTGCCTCGAACCTACCCCCCCTCCCCCTTTTAAACCAAGAGGCCTTGAGCTAAGTGCGGCCGAATGTAAAGCCGGAAACGATCCGACTCCCACCTGCCTAGTCTCCTTACGGTCGAAGAATCCAGCCCAAGCCTAGCCGCCTCCGTGGCCGCCCCGATACGAAAAGAGTGGGAGGCGAACTGGGACGGGTCCAAGCCCAACACCGACAGGCAACGCCGGAAAACCGACTGGAATTGGAACCGAGACAGAAACGACCCTTTCCTCATGTACCAATAAGGGGGCCGGGCTGCCCCAGCACTCCCGCTCCGGTATTGGCCCAAACACCGCACTGGGCCCCATCCTTGCCCTTGACAGCACCCAAATGGACCCCTTCTCCCCCTGCCCTTTGGTCCGTTTAGATTTTTTAATCCACAGTTCCACACCGTCTTCCTGAAGCTGCACATCTTCATTGCGTAACCCCCCAGCCACCCGTTTACTAGGAGAGACTAATTCCCCAATACGCAATGCTCCAAAGAACGCCAATGAGAAGGCTAGCCGAAACAGCTCTATCTCCCAAACCGACGAACACACGCCACCCAGTACCGAGCCCAACCGTTCCAGAAACCCGAAAAACCACCGGGCGCCTCCCATCCGCTGAACTGCCCCCTCCTTAACCCCTTTAGTGCCGCGTAAACACAAAAACGATTTTCGTCACATCCCTCAATCCCCCGTCCCTTTTAAAGCCAAAGGCAAGTCCCGAGACCAACCGAGAAATCTTAGACACCGACCACCCCTCGTTAACTGTATGGCCAATAAAGCAGAAGTGGGCCAATGCCCTCTCCTCCTCCGACCCAATTGGCCCGAGGCCCTCCACCCAACGCTCCCACAAAACCCACGCGGCCGAATACGAATCCCACGTCCCCCTAGCTACGGACGACCTGAATAATTGCTCCGCGGTACCGTAACCACATTCCACAGTTCCTTGGGGCACTCCACACCGAAGGCCGCTGCATCTGGAGCCAGGGACCGGAACCGCTGCCACTGTGAACGAGATAGAGCGTCAGCCAAGTCGTTCTGCACCCCCGGCACGTGAACCGCCACAAACCCACAAGTTCACACCCAGGCAGCAAAGAACTACCTCCGAAGCAAATCAACCACAGGGGGAAGGAAGCCGACAGCGTGTTAATGGCCTGCACCACCCCCAAATTATCGCAATGGAACCTGACTTTCTGTTCCCGGGCATTTTTTCCCCCCAAATCTCCACCGCAAGTACAATCGGGAAGAGCTCCGCAGCGCCAGATTCCTCACCAACCCCGACTCTACCCAGCTGGCTGGCCAAACGCCGGCACTCCACTCTCCTTGGCAAAATGCCCCATACCCTACCCCACCTGCCGCATCCGTAACACCTCAATGTCCGTGTTACTCAATGCCTCCTCCAATATCAGGGAAACCGATCCAATTGTAGCGCCTCAAAAAGGACTGCCATACTCTAAGGTCTTCCTTCAAAATCCAACTTAACCATAAAATGATGCGGCCACCACCCCGGAAGGGGCCGCCGCCAACCTGCGACAAAAAACCCTGCCCCATCGGGATAATCGAACAGGGCGAAATTCAATTTTCCTAACAATGATTGGGAAGTCCCTCAACTTGATCTTCTTCAATGTCAAAGCCCTTATAACCTCCCCTTTCAACGACCCCAACTTCTCCTCCGGCAACCTGCACTCCATTGCCTCCGAGTCTATCTGGATCCCCAAAAAATTCAGCGTGGTAGAAGGGGCCCCCCGTCTTATTTTGGAGCCAACGGGACCCCAAACTGACCCGCACCCATTGCATGTTAGCCAGCAGCGACCCACAAACCCAGAGTCCACCGGCCACACAGAAAAAATCATCCAGAAAATGGATGATGGATGAAACCCCAGACACGTCCCTCACCACCCACTCCAAAAAGGAAAACCTCTCAAAATAAGAACAAGAGATGGCGCATCCCATCGGCAGACACCTATCCGCAAAAAATTCTCCCTCCCAATGACACCCCAGCAACCTCACACTATTCCGCATGAACCGGTTAACAACCTGAAAGCCGACTCAATGTCAGTCCCTTAGCCATCAGGGCCCCCCTACCCTACGCCGAACCCAGCGAACCGCCGCATCGAAAGACGTGTATTCGACCAGCACAAGGCCGGGTCAATCCCCATCATTAATAGGAAACCTTTTGGGGAACGACAAGTGGTGAATCAAACGAAACTTTTTTGGTTCCTTCTTGGGAACCACTCCCAACGGGGAGACCCCAAACCCAGAACAAGGCAATTCCGCAAAAGGACCAGCCATCCTGCCCAACTGAACCTCCTTCGCCATCTTCTCCGAAACCACTTCCGGTTGAAGCACGGCAGATTTTAAGTTCTTCAACACGAACGGCACTTCATGTGCCGGTGGCGGAATCTTAAAGCCAAACGTGAAAAACCCTTCCCGCAGCAACAACGCCGCCCGCTGGGTCCGGATACCTATTTAAAATAAGGCACCATCGCGGGCCACCCTCCGGGGTCTCCCCCCTGCGCAGCGCCTGAACCTTTCCCTTTTCCTCGCCGGGAAACACTTTGGATGCTCCGTGCGAGGTCGCACTGCAGGCCGAACAGATGTGCCCTTTAAAACGACAACTGCCCCCGAATCTACACTGGCTGTCATTGAATTTTCCAGCAGACACCGTTCTTACTCCCTGTTGAGTCGAGCCAACGCCGGAACCGCTCCCCCATACTGCCCCGGAACCTCCGGGCCCTCCCCGAAAGGAATGCCCATACCTCGCCGGTGCCATAACCCTTAGCCAAAGTCCTATATCTTATATCCCATTGTATGGAAGGACGAACCGCCTTTCGTTGCCGAAACTGCTCATCATATCGAAGCCAAGCCTGGCCCCCATACACCCTATAAGCTTCTCCAATTGCGTCCATGTAACAGAACAACCCGGAACAATTCTGAGGAGCTTTTTCCCCAATCACACTGGCCAATATCGCAAAGGCCTGCAACCAATTCTGTAAAGTTTGGGGTATGAGCCGCCACCCTTTTTCTTGTCCCCTTCCTCCTTCTTCCCAACATCCCCTTTTTCCTTCTCCAGATTTAAATTTTTCCAGAGGGAGGAAAAGAAAAAATCTCGACATACTCATCTGCCATATCTTTTCTCCACCCTTTCTTCAAATGTGCTCCCAATGGGCCCTCAAAACAAACATAAACCTCACCCCTCGCCCTATCATCCAGTCGCACACTATCCACCTTGTCCAAATCCGGGCTGAATCGACCACCCGCTACACCCGATCTCGCCCCAACAGATGCGACCACCCCCTTTCCCAAACTGGTTGGGGGAATTCCCCACCCGACATCACAGCACCCCAGGCCGACACTGGCGATACCTATCCCACTGCCCCTAGGCCCCGGGAACCGCGACATAAACTCCCTAATACTCCCCGCCAAATCTTGGCCATTCCTGCGCCGGGGGACAACGAAATGGTCCTGGTCTAGCCCTAACCCTTGCCCCCAACTCCCCCGGCGGATTTCAAACAGACACAGAACATGACTCACCAGGCTGCACGGGAGCTGTGATCCCGCCACCGTCACAACCGATCCCTGACCGACACTCCATTTGCCCTCCGATCCGCGCTGCTCCTCGCTCCGCTGTCTCCACTTGCGCCTGGCCTCGCACCAATCGGACCGTCGACCGTATTTGCGACGACGTGATCCCTGATGCGCTCCCTTCATCCCCGAAGCCATCTGGTGCTGTCCATCCACTCCGCGATTTCCCCGGGGCCGGCCGACATCCGCGCCGCTAACCATAACGACCCCCTCCTGCCGAAGCCCGCCGACCGACCCACTCCATCTGCGATGTCTGGCGAGCGGCCCGACCGGAACTTCGCCAGAACCGCTCGCTGCCACCACCGACTCCACGACGCAGGAGCCCCGGCAACCGCCCCCAAGTACCGTGACAGCCGCTGCCGGGGCTCCGCTGACCCGCTCGCCTTCTCTGAATTCCTCCCAGACCGAGCGGGGCGTGCCCGAGCCCAGCGCCCGCCCCCTCGCCCCAAGGGTCCCTGAGGGGCTCTGACAGCCCCACGCGGGCCCTGGGGGTAACGTCCGGGCTCAGAATTTGGTGGTCAGCGCGGCGTCTTTGGGGGCCGGAGGCCCCAGCAACATCCACCGGTGAGGGCAGGAGGTAAGGCCCCTCTCCATTCCCCCAACGCTAAACCCGCACCTGCTGCTGCAACCAAACATGTCCCCTGTCTCCCAGCAGCTCTCCTCAGCTGCTCCCCAAAAGCCCATCGACTGACTCCATTGTCCCAAACTAGCTAAAAGCCGCACAGCACAGAGACTCACTATGATTGTTCTCTGTGCCGGAATGCTCCCGGGGCGGGCGCGGGGCGGTGGTTATATCTCCCCGCCCCTCCCTTCCGCGCGTCATCCTCTGCACGTCACACGGCGCACCCAGCGCACCAAACAACCCGCGCGGCGCGCTGTGCGCCAACGATCCCGCACAGCGCGCCAACTTCCCCTACAACTTGCCCGGAGTTCCGGCGCGCCCGGTCATGTGGGGCCTCCTCCCGGGCTGCGCCCCGCGTCCGACCCCGCTCTGTATGGTTTAAAAAAGACAGATGTTCATCAAGTTAAACCAAGGGTAGAGAAAGATGTGGATGAAGGGAGGGGGGTAAGGAGTTTTTTTTTAATTTGTGTTCCCTACTGATAAAGACTTTGGTACCAATAAGGCAAGAATCAATCTGCCCAAAAGAAAGATTTAATTTCTGATCCCAAAGTTGCCATCCAGATATTTTATATGGCTTCATACATTTAATTCTTTTAACCTCTCCTCATAACTAAGATGGTCCATTCCTTTTATTAGATTGGTTGCTCATATTAGCACTTTCTCTAGCTGTATTACAAACTTTCTAGAAACCGGAACCCAGAACTGGACAGCATATTCCAAGTGAGGCCGCACCAATGCTTTATACAGCGGTAATATTCTATCCTTGCCCCGCGAGTCCATGCCTCTTTTAATACACGAAAATATCCTGCTGGCCTTAGAGGCTGCTGATTGACACTGCGTGCTGTTTTGTAATCTATCATTTACAAGTACACCCAGATACTTCTCAACAAGCGATTCTCCATAGGACATATGATGCCTGCAGATTATTAGTACCCAGATGCAGAGCTTTACATTTATTGAAAATCATTTGCCTAGTGAATACCCAAATAGTGTGTCTAAGTCTGCCTGCAATTTATGAACATAGATCACACTACATAGCTTGGTGTCATCTGCAAAAATAGAAACCATGCTATTAGACCCCTCCACTATATCATAAATAAACTGAATAAAAGAAGACCCAATACTGAGCCTTAGTGCGCAGCACTTATAACCGGGGACCATTCAGAGTAGGAGTCATTTACCACCACTCTTTGAGAATGATCCAGTAGCCAGTTTTTAAATCCAGTTACATGTTATTATTTTGAATCCTATAGACTTTAAGTTACCTAATAAATGCTTATGAGAGACAGTGTCAAACAGCTTTGCAAAGTCTAAAACACTATGGGCGACATGTATGAATGGGGCTGCGGCAGATATCTGGCATCTTTTCAGCCCGATATCAGGCACAGCCCCGTTCATACATTTTTAAATCTCCCGCACGCCACTCCCACGCACATACCATAGTGCCTGCAGCGCTTTTTTAATACGCACGATCTCAGGGGGCGTGTGCGGGAGGTGGGGCGCACTAGAATCGTAGTGAAGCTATAGATTTGTAGCTTCTTTATGGCATTTCTAGGTGCATTACAGCTGGAACAGGTAAACCACTTTCAAAGTGGTATACCTGAGCCAGAAATGTTGCCCAAGTGCTAGTATGTGCCTGATTTATGACCCGCTGTGTAGCAGGTTCATAAATCAGGCACATTCTAGACTATTGTTAGGTGCATGAAATTTGGCATGTTAACTACAAATTTCATACATGTCGCCCTATTTCCACAGCCACCCCGCTATCCAGATTTCTACTCATCTTTTCTTAAAAACAGATCAGGTTGGTTTGACAACTTCTGTCCTTAGTAAAACCATGCTGGCACTCACTTATAATGTTACATTCAGCCACATGTTCCTGTATATAGTTCCTTATGAGCCCCTCAAACAGTTTTCCCACAATAGATGTTAAACTTACTGGTCTATAATTGCCTGGGCAAGACCTAGAACCATTTTTGAAGATGGGAACCACATTTGCCTTGCTCCAGTCTCTGGGCACTATACTAGTCACCAGAGAATCTCTAAATATCATATGCAGGGACACAGAGATAACCGAGCTGAGCTCTTTAGGAACTCTTGGGTGTATGCCAACTGGGCCTTGGAGCTTTGCTCACATTAAGTTTATTTAATTTGGCTTGGACCATTTCTACACTGTGCCAATTTATTATATCAGATGATGTATTAACAGTACTGGCACCACCTACATCTGCTCTGGGTAAACCCACATCAGCAGTGACCCCACCCACATCAGCACTTATACCACCCCCATCAGCTATGGCACCGCCCCCATCAGTACTGGCACTGCCTACATCCGCACTGGGCCCACCCCCATGAACTACTTTCTCCTCATTTGTATATACAGAGCTGAAGAATCTATTTAGTAGCTCTGCCTTCTCCTGATCCGCAGTGACCAGCTCCCCATTACTGTTATTTAAGGGTCCTACATGCTCCGACTTCGGCTTTTCGGCATATATATGCTTAAAGAATTTCTTTGGGTTTGTCTTACTGTCCTTGGTCACCTGCCTTTCACTTGGTATTTTAGCTGATTTGATCAGATTTTGTTAAGTGTTTTGTAATTTACAAAGGCTAATGCTGACCCCTCTGACTTATATTGCCTATGCCTGTTGCGTATTGGACTCAATTTTGCAATATACTTTCCTAAAGTATACTTAAAGCTCTCCCATTTGGCTTCTAGATCACTATTTGATAATAGCTGCTCCCAGTCTGTGTCCTGTAGTGCGGCTCTCAATAAGGGGAAATTGGCCTTTTTAAAATTAAGGGCGACATATATGAACTGCTAATTTTCACTGTTCTGCGCCACAATTGAGCATTCTGCCTTTTTCAATATATATGACGCAGCATTTGGGCATGTTTTGCGCACTGTGCGCTAGACCCGACACTTTGTAATGCGCCAAAGATGTGTGGACGTTCTGGGGGCGTCGCACCACATTTTTAATATTAGACACATTTCTGAATGTGGGACGGCAAAACGAGGCCCATAACTGCTCAAACAACCAGACCAATTTAAACGTGGTCTGGCCCGAGTAGTTGTTAGGCCGTGTTCACACGGCTTATTCCCGATGGATTTTTGAGCGCAATCCGGCTCGCAAATCCGCCGTGAATAATGGGTGGGACGGGGGCGGATCCGGAGCGCGGCGGGGGCGCCGCACCCCGGCCCCATAGACTTGCATTATCCACGGCGCGTATTGCGCCTGGATATAATGTGCATGTCACTTTCTCCCCGCCCGGCGGATTCGCCGAGCGGGGAGGAGCGACGGAATCCACTGTTCTCTATGAGAGCAGTGGATTACCGTAATTACTCCGACGGATTGGCGCCGTACTGCAGCGCAAATCCGGCGCGCAGTACGGCGCCAATCCGCGGCAAAATAAGCCGTGTGAATGAGGCCTAATGGAACTATTAATCTGTTTTTGGGAGGCAGGATAAAGAAAATACAGCAATCCTAGCAGTTTTATTATTATTATTTATTTTTTTTTTTACACCGCTCACCATGCAGTATACGTAATGTTAGTTTTACTCTGCTGGGTGATACAATTACGATGATACCCAATTTATAGCTTTTTTTATGTTGTAGCAGTTTTTTTAAAAAAAAGTTTTTATTGTGTATAACAATGTTTATGCATTGTTCTCTGCCGTTTGCCAGAACTTTTTCATTTCTCCATAAATGGAGCTGTGTAAGGGCTTTTTTTTTGCGGAACAAACTGACGTTTTCATTGGCATCAACTTGGCGTTCATTTGACTTTTTCATCACTTTTTATTTCATTTTATGTGTAGTAGAATGAACAAAATAGATAGATAGAACCAGTAAAAAATATATAAACTTTAATATGTCTTCTTAAAAACACCAACATTCATAGACATTTAAGCCGAAGTTAACAGCGTGTCATATAATGTCCAGATTTAGAGGTTAAATACTCAGTTTTTGTTGCGGCTATCCCAGCCGTTCAGGCAGAAGTCCAATAGATGCTCCCAGTGTGGTGAGCAAGAGACGCCGACATTCAGAGCGGAACTGAAGCTTATTGGATTGCGACTTTAGAATCGCTTACTCCGAAGGGCTTAAATGAGAGCTTTAATCTGAGGATGTTTCTGTGATTGCATTTCCCTGATGTCAACATAGGGTTAATTGTTTTTACTTATTTTTTACTTACCTATTTAAGGAGGTGGTACTCACTGGCGTGCATGCTTGAGAAAGGGGAGGAGCATTCCCTGAAACGTCGTACCAGCCGTGCGTTCAGTTCCGCTCTGAATGTCAGCGTCTCTTGCTCACCACACTGGGAGCATCTATTGGACTTCTGCCTGAACGGCTGGGATAGCCGCAACAAAAACGGAGTATTTAACCTCTAAATCTGGACATTATATGACACGCTGTTAACTTCGGCTTAAATGTCTATGAATGTTGGTGATTTTAAGAAGACATATTAAAGTTTATATATTTTTTACTGATTCTATCTATCTATTTTGGACGTATAAGGAGTGGGGAGCTGGAGACCCCCTGTTGAGAACCAGATGGTTAAACTCAGTAGAGATTAATAGGCCAATGACTTTTATATGACAGTAGAATGAACAAAAATCACAATTCGGCCTTTTTTTTTTTTTAACAGTGTTTATTGTACGCGGCAATATTGAATATGTGTACTTTTTTATTTTTTTATCTTTTTGGGGGTGGTTGGTATTTGTAATGAGTGGTATGCGTGTTTTACTGTATTTTTTTATTTACACACTTACTTTTTATCTTTTTTAACTTGTCCCACTACCAGACTATACTCAGTGATCGTTAGATCGTTTTCACGTGTCCTAAGAGAGTTAAGTGATGTCATAGATAGGCCCCTATTCTTAATATTCATGGACTGTCTAATAACGGGGAATGTCCCAATGGATTGGCGCATAGCAAATGTGGTGCCAATATTCAAAAAGGGGTCAAAAAGTGATTCAGGAAACTATAGGCCAGTAAGCTTAACCTCTGTTGTAGGTAAAATGTTTGAAGGTTTTCTAAGAGATGCTATCCTGGACTATCTCACTGAAAATAAATGTATAACGCCGTTCCAGCATGGGTTCATGAAGGATCGGTCAGACTAATCTCATCAGCTTCTATGAGGAAGTCAGTGCTAGACTGGATCGGGGTGAGGCACTGGATGTCATATATCTAGATTTTTCTAAAGCATTTGATACGGTGCCACATAAAAGGTTGGTAAATAAAATGAGAATGCTTGGACTGGGGGAAAATGTGGGTAAGTAACTGGCTCACTGATAGAAAACAAAGGGTAGTAATTAACGGTACATACTCAGACTGGATCGCTGTTACTAGTGGGGTACCACAAGGGTCAGTATTGGGCCCTATCCTCTTTAACATTTTCATTAATGATCTTACACAGGGATTACACAGTAGAATATCGATCTTTGCAGACGATACTAAGCTCTGTAAAGTAATCAACACAATAGAGGATAATGTGTTATTACAAAGGGATCTGGATAAGTTGGAGGCCTGGGCAGGAAATGGCAGATGAGGTTTAACACAGATAAATGCAAGGTTATGCACATGGGGAAGAGAAATCCATTACATGATTACATGTTAAATGGAAAAACACTGGGTAAAAGTGACATGGAGAAGGGATTGGGAATCCTGGTGGACAGTAAACTTAATTGTAGCAGCCAGTGTCAGGCAGCAGCAGCCAAAGCAAATAGGATCATGGGGTTGCATTAAAAGGGGCATAGATGCACATGATGAGAACATTATTCTCCCATTATACAAGTCACTGGTTAGACCACACATGGAATATTGTGTACAGTTTTGGGCATCAGTGCACAGGAAAGACATTGTAAAGCTTGAACAGGTACAAAGGCGGGCAACAAAAATTATAAAGGATTGGGTGGACTACAGTACACAGAAAGATTGGCAAGATTAGAGTTATTTAGTTTAGAGAAAAGACGGCTTCGGGGGGACATAATAAATATGTTTAAATACATCAAAGGTCATTATAGAGATCTCTCCCAAGATTTATTTATACACAGGGCTGTATCTAGAACAAGAGGGCATCCTTTACGTCTTGAGGAACGAAAGTTTCTACATAAACATAGAAAGGGATTCTTTACTGTAAGAGCAGTGAGACTATGGAATTCTCTGCCAGAGGGACTTGTCATGGTGAATTCAATAACTGAGTTCAAAAAGGGTTTGGATGCATTTCTGGAGCGTAATAATATAACAAGTTATAATGATTAGGATTCAGGAGAGGGGTCATTGATCCAGGGATTTTTCCGATTGCCAGATTGGAGTCAGGAAGGAATTTTTCCCTAAAATGAGGACAATTGGCTTCTACCTCATTGGGGGTTTTTGCCTTCCTCTGGATCAACACCTTAGCACAACAGGCTGAACTAGATGGACGACTTGTCTTTTTTTAGCCTTACAAACTATAACACATTAGAGTATGTCAGGATGAATGATAGTTGGCAGTGTATTAAGCCAACTGTCATTCACCCTGTCAGGCTCCGCCTCCAGGTGGGTCTGACAGGACTATGTCATAGACAACCCGGAGGCCATTGTTTCCCCCAGTTTGTCATGACAACCATTGGAACACCTGGGATCGGGTTGTGTGGCTTCCAATGGAGGACAGAGGGAGTTCCCTTCCTCTGTCTAAATCATTAGTTGCTGCAATCGCTATTGATTGCTGAAGATAAGTTGTTATATGTCCCATATCAGAGTTGTCGCTGATCCGGAACTCATCTTCAAGAGTCCAGCTGTCAATCACCTCCGGGCTCCCGTAGTGATCATGGGGGCACAGCTCCTGTGGCCACACAAGCGCCATGATGTTACTGTACGTGGTACTGCACCATGACGTCCTGGAATGTCATGGTGTGTTAAGGGGTTAAACTGTGTCAGTAGTTCTAACACAAGCTACAATCGAAAAGAATCTTTCTACAATCTATATGTAGCAACTCACCCAATCCACACAACAGAAAACTCTGGTTAGTTAACTCTACTTTGTTTACCACTCAGTGAAAGCAGCTCAGTCAGAGCACCAGCATAAAAGGGGTTTTATCATCTGTCTGTTTCAAAGAGCATGCCCTTCACAGCCAGTTTCAGGTTCACACTTCCTGTTCAGGCTGTGGGTGGTTCTACAGCAGTGACTACCATTCTAGCTCTGCTATTCTTAGCCGAATTTATTAGAGGGACATTGGCAATGGAAGGGTTTTAACAGCAGGGCACATGGCCAGGGGCGTCGCTAGGCATTTTTATCCGGGGCCCGTGCCCCGAATAAAATGCCTGCTGCCCCGAATGTTTCAGTCCCCGGCCAGCTGATCAACACAATAGCGCGGCGCCACAACTACGCAGATCAACCATGTGGCGCCGTGACTACTATTCAAAGCTCCCGCTGCCTCCCTGTTCTCCGCTGCTGCAGGGCATCCTGTGTGTTACTGAGCAGTGAAGCGCAGCGCCGCATTGTTGTAATGTTTAGATTTGGCGCCGTGCTACTGCTCAGTCAGCGACTGTGTGCGGCAGCTGGCAGCGCTCAGTTCCCCCGCTGCCACCGGGGCTTCCTGTGCGTTACTGTGCACTACGCAGGGACAGGGCAAGAGCAGCGTAGCGTAGCCCAGGGCCCTGGCGCCTGCATTCTCCTCCTCCTCCTAGTCAGTGACTCCCCGTGCAGAGCATAGCAGAGCAGTCGGCAGCCATATTAGGTATTTGGAGCTGGGGCTGGGCAGGCTCAGGCTTCAATAAAACTACTGAAATGTCTTGGGGGGTGATTTACCTGCAGAATAACTGTCAACTCTGTGGGTCAACCTGACCCACAGAGCTAACAGTCTACGGCTATATTGATCAGTTTTAAGGGTCAAATATACAATGCTGACCCATAGAGCTGATCAATATAGCTGTAGACTGTCAGCTCTGTGGGTCAGCGTGACCCACAGAGTTGACAATCAGCGTGCAGTTATATTGATCAGCTCTGTCGGTCAGCATTGTATATTTGACCCATAAAGCTAATTAATATAACTGCACGCTGATTGTCAGCTCTGTCGGTCACCTGACTGTCAGCCCCTATATACCTGCCTGAGTGCACCTATATCTATATACCTGCCTGAGAGTGCCCCTATATACCTGCCTGAGTGCCCTATATATATATACCTGCCTGAGAGTGCCCCTATATACCTGCCTGAGTGCCCCTATATCCATATACCTGCCTTAGTGCCTCTATATACCTGCCTGAGAGTGACCCTGTATCTATATATACTGCATGTGAGTGATCCTATATCTATATACCTGCCAGTGAGTGACCTTTGCTCTATATACCTGCCTGAGTGACCCTATAGCTATATACCTGCCTGAGAGTGATCCTATAGCTATATATACCTGCCTGAGAGTGACCCTATATTTATATACCTGGCTGAGTGCCTCTATATACCTGCCGGAGTGACCCTTAATCTATATATACCTGCCTGAGAGTGACCCTATATCTATATACCTGCCTGAGAGGGACCCTATATTTATATATCTGCCTAATTGAGGGGACCTATATAGCTTCCTATCTGTGGGGACCTATATACCTACCTAAGGGGAATTATATAGCTATAAGTAAGGAGTTGCTAGAAATGTGAGGATTCTAAGATATTTGTGTCCAAATCTACAGGGACGAGTATTGGCCAAGAGAAATCAGCAAGAAGGTGTGAACCGGATGGAGAAGAAAAGGGAAAGTGAACGACGCTGATCAGAAAAGACGTCTCCGGTGAGTCACTAAATGTAACTGCAGTGTAATCACTTATATTTCTGCAGAGCATCTAAATATGACTAGTATCTACCACTATATGGTCACTGTACGGGGTAATATACAGTCTTCAGAGCCTGTGTACAGCTGATAGTCACATGTGGGGGTCATGTTTGGTCAGGGTCTGGCAGGATTATTTGAACCTTAAGTAGTAATAGTTTTGGGTCTTGGTTTTGTAGGAGTGTTTTTTAGTAACAATCCTTCGTCCGGTAGATTTGCTCCATGTATCGGTGGATTATTTGGTGACTGTTATTTAGAGGTATTACACTGCCATACGGAGGTGATCGCTTTTGAAAAAGTAAGTTTATCATTACTGATTTTCATTATACAGCGACTGCTGAGGAGATGGACAGGATCTATGTGGAATATGCAGAAAATTTGTGACGGCAACAGAAGGTTTTTTTCTGCAAAAACACATCCGTAGTTCACAATGAGGCGCGACAAATTCCGTGTGAACCCAGCTCTACTGAGCAAAATTTAACACAGAGGGCTCAAGCCCCGGATGTTTTATGACCCTAGCAACGCCCCTGCATATGGCTACGGAGCGCTAAATGGTTTGTCAGTAAGAAACATAAACAAGCTTAATAAGACACAGCAGAGTGATGTCACAATCCCTGGCAAGGCTGCTAGAGAGGGAGTGCTGGTGAAAAGTCTAGAAAACTTTCCATAAGCCAGCAGGAGAGAAAAATTGTTTAAACCTAAAGAAAAAATCAAAAACAGTAATGAAAATTTGGTAAAGATCTACTTGTATCTTTGCCTACATGTTAAAAACTAATCAATGAGCTGGGAATGTCCATTCAATTGTTGTAATAAACTACTATTTCCACTAGGTGGCAACATAACTAAAGTAATCTTTCTAAAAGCACTGCGTCTAAAGTTTTCAACAGAAAGGGTTCCCTTGTACAGTGCAGACAGATTTGGTTACCAATGTGTATACTTTTTTGGGTCACTCTGTACCTTAACATAGAAAGAGTTCATCTTGACGGACACCCCTTTTTTACATTGTTATTTTTTCGTAAAAGAAGGAGAAAAAAAAAAAAATGAAGAGGGGTCAAAATTTGCAAGTATGTAACCCCCCAAGGTATTGAGAAAGCAATAAAATGTGCTCACCTTTTGAGGATGTGTAATATGTATGGGCCCCAAAAACTCTCTTTTAAATTACAGGGCTCTCATTCTGAGCCCGTTTTCGGGCAGCCGCAGGTCCCAATCCGAAGTGGCAGCCCGGGCAGAAAAGGTTTGGGGGAGCAGGAATGGGGAATAAAAGAAGAGGCGACCCGGGCGCTCTGGTTCCAGCGTCCAGAGAAAATGCACGAATAGTTGATAAGAAAAGTGTTATTTTTCAAAAAAATGAAAGGAAAAATACCCTTCACAAAAATTAAAGGAAACTAAATTTGGACTTGATTGCGTTTCACATGTTACCCGATGCTTCTTTCAAAAACTTCTTCTGAAAAGCATGGGCGTACGATGTGAAACGCGTCAAGTCGCCTCGTATCATTGCTTATATTCCTGTAGATAAGCTTTATTACTTGTGTTTTTTCTAAAAAGCCTTGTTATATGGGATGTACTCACCCCCAACAGAGTTCCAAAGTCGGTGTATATTTGTCTACTTTTGCCCTATAGTACCCTATAGCTCCACCTTAACCCTGTTGCAGTATATGTTAGGATACTTTTTTCAAGGCATCCGGAGGGATACCACTGACAGAGACCAAAATTGTGATGTTGATGGAGCCTAAAAGGATGATTAAAGGGGTTTTGCCACAATCTCATTTCATACCTCCTGCATCCGCTCTTCGCTTTTGTGTGTCAGAAGGGGGGGTGGATTTTTTTAAATTGCATATCAGTGACCCACAGGATGACACCCCCATCCCTTTCCTTCTGAGTCAAAGAAAAGTTTTTTATGTAAAGCATTGTGAGTAGCGAAGGTAAATTTTCGCTCCAGGCACAAGGGTCCTAGGTAAAAACCCCTGCAGGAACCAAAACCTGTTTTTTTTTTTTTCCTCTTTATCAATACACTAGCTCTTTGAGGCTTTTTTTTATTTATTTGCACTGTTTGACTAATTACAAGGAGTCAGAGGCGGGGGTAAATGCCCAGCACCCGGGGTTTTGAACACTCAGTAGCTCTGAGAGGAAAGGTGTGCCCGAGCTGTCTGCCGCGGAGGGCTTCGCCCTGGTCTATCCCTGTAGACAGCTGAAAGCTGGCACTCAAGGAGCAGAAACAAGACTGGCAAAATAATAAATGGTAAAAAATGTTTAAATATTTTATTTGCAAGCTTCCCACGTCAATTTTACTTTGTGGCAAAAACCCTTTAAGACTGCATTCATGCAGCCAAAGTATGGAAGAACTTCATATCTAGAGCCAAGAACAGGAAAGTCTTTCTTAATATCACACAATAGTACCAATAATGGGACAGTTCATTACTGTGGCTCCTACACAGATCCATATTACAACCAGCCTTATGCAAAAGAGTTGTCATTAACCAGGTTTGCATGGTTTTGTAAATTCTGTCATTAACAATCACGTCGAAACGCACTTAAAAATTTTACATTTTTATTTTTGTAAAACATAAAAAATCCAAAAACCTATTTTTATTGTTTAACCATAATACATAGCACACATAACTTATCAACAAGGGAAAACTAATAATTAAAATGATGGCATGAATTCATTTATACCATCTGCTTCAGTGTTGGTTTATGTAATGCGAGAATGTGAAAATACGTCAGCCCTAAACAATGTCATAACATGCATATCCAGATCCATGCCTCTTACTCCCATCACTAATATGATAATAATTGGTCAGTGATATTTCTGTGTATGTGTAACTAATAGAATAAGAAATTTGGAAACTTGGAGAAAAAAAATCCCAATGTGATTTGGCCATTATAAAAAGCAGTGGTGAAAGTTTGTTTAAAATAAATTTTGAAAAAAAAAAAATTCTTGAACTTTCTTGGTTTAAATATAAACACATTTTACAAATTCAGTGATTTTTCTAAAATATATTAGATCCATCATAACAGAACAGTTTTGTACAATAAATAGTGACAAACTGTAGTGCAAAAATCCAATAAGTGCTGGGTGTATTCCGTTGTAAAGGTAGTGATATTGTGTTAAAAATGGGTGTAATCCATTGTAAATGTAGTGATATTTTGTTAACTCTCCCAGTGCACCATCACAGGCAATAGGATATGTCTTGGTTAGCATTTTTCCATTTTTTGTATGTTTCATTTGAGTCAATCATCAAGATTGCCTTCATCCCGATTATTAAATTATTTTTATAAAGTCTATAAAGATAATTTGAGTTCAAAAGCCAAACTCTTAAAGGGCTTGTCCAGTCCTGTAACTTCCACATCTTCAGAACTGCCATAGAAATTAATGGGGAGATCTTCACAAGCATGGCCATCTCCCCTTCTTTAAAGTTGGCTCGTAGCTCGTTAGGAGTTGGCCTCAGATGCAGAAGGTGCAAGATGAGAAGACCCTTGTAAGTTGGTTACAAGTCAGCATTTTTTCGTAGGAAAAAAAGTGGATTTTTTTTTGAGAATAAGATGTACAAAATTCAACATCAACTTCAGTATCAGATGTTAAAAAGTGTCTCTTCTCGGTTACTTGATTGGTATCAAAAAGTAAATAAAAAAATAGTCAAAAATTTTTCCCAAAAATGTAAACAATTTTTTCCCCCTAAAATAAAAAAGTCCCCTTTAAAAGGTTGGTCTGCTCTGCCGTAGAAACACACCCTGTTTTTTCCAGGGCTTTTATTGATATTTCGTTCGCCTTATCGATGAGCGGGGGGTTTGGGGCAATAAGGACCAAATGAGGGGGAACCCCCCAACAACACCACAAGACATCCTTTTTGTAATCATGAGCAACCCCTTGAAGTTGTAAAAACAGTTCCATTCAGTTGTTTATTGGGGCCTTGCTGGGGTCAGATTCCTTTACACAGACCCGTCAACATTGCGGTTTTCAAATGGATAGGGGAAATTTCCAATAAACCCCATTAACCCCAAGGTCTATCAAGGTTATGGTGTTTTTTTATGGTGAATTTTAGCTCGACTAATTATCTTTTGCATTAATAAACAGGAATGGTGGTTAGAAATGCCAAATTGAACCCCAGAAAAAAATATATATATTTCAGTTACATCTTGTATGGCCACCAATTTCAGCCCCCACAGGTTATTATCCAGCTTTTGACAAACGGGAAACCTTACATTTAGAGCCCTATAGGAAAGGCAGAAACAACTTAATTAAAATATGATATTTTGGGAAATTTATTTTTACCTATGAGAAAATAGAATTTAAACTTAGAAGAAAAAAATTTACCAAAATGTCTGAACAACTGGTCAACAATCTGTCAAGAAGATATTTTATGTGGAAGTACCCTAGAGTGAGGGAAAAGCATATAAATATGAACGCATAAGTGGTCAAATAAACTTCCAAAAACGGATTGGGCTAATCACAGAACTGAGAACCATATCGGAAGATATAGTGAGTTTCCTTCTGAAAGAAACAAAAGGTAGGAATGTGAAACAGATCTTAGGGGCGTCTCAGCAAATACACTTAAAGTTAGTCTCCAGGAGGGATCCAATTGCTGCTGCAGTGCGCTCTCTCCACTCTGCTCACCTATGAAATAATGGAACAAAAAATACTTTATAAGTTATGTTGCAGTAACCCCCATAACGGTGGGGTTATTAGAGCAGATTTTTAGATGATATTTCATTTTAAAATAAGAGTTTACTTTATAACCCCAAAAAAATGAAGTTAAAAGGGGGGTTTCCACGATCTAAAAGTTGCGGTATTAAATCACTTTTCTAAATATAGTCATTAGAAAAAAAAAAGGGAAACCCCTGAGAGCCCCAGCCGACTAAGATGCCCTTTGGGTTTTCCGACAGTTTTCATTAGTCAACCAGGAGCTGATTGGCTGCCTTGCATTGTTTTCATTCTTTTTGATGGCAGGGGGAAAAAAAAAGGCTTTAAGGGGCTGGGGAGAAAAGATCCGTGTCTTTTGTATAGAGAATCCACTGGTTTAATGTATTATCTGATTAAAAAAGCAACCTCCCTGTCAGCCCCCTAAAAATGAAAACGTGCCTGCTCGACTCATCTTTCCGACAAAAAAAGAGGGGGAAAATTTTTGGGTTAGCCCAAAAAACATGTTTGCTCAAATACAGGATAAAATCAGGAACGTCATGGGGGGTGGAGTGTGACATACAGAGGAAAAGGTATTTTTTTTTAAACACAGAAAGCAAGCCTCTTTTTTTTAGCCTCAAGAGGGAGTATAAGCCTGTTAGGTTAGGAACTCACTTCTTAGCAAAATCCCTTTAAAAGGGTTTTCTAACTGCAATGATTAGCTTTTAACACATAGGAAAAAAGTAAATGAAGACTATTACCAAATACATTATTGTTTTGATTTTGCTTTGGTCAGGAGATAAAGAAGATTTTATCTTCTCTTAAAATACACAAGTTTCTCTTGTTACCGACCACCTCTCATTGCTCTCCCTTATCTCCCATTGCTTCAAGCTGCCATTAGTCAATCAGTACAACCATGGTGAGTCACTAATTGCAGAGTTTTCTCTCTAGCAACAGCTTTCACTTCTTATAGCTCTGTAGCCTTGGGTACTACACTTTATAAATCTCCTGTACTCCTGACACTAACAGGAATAGCTAGAAACAGCAGAGCTGATATGTCAGTCACTGATAGAGACTCTCTCACAGCCTGACCAAGGAGTGTGTCTAAAGCTGCCCGCAGCAGGGAAAACACATGATGAGAAAATCCCTTTAAAGGGAGAGCTATGGTCCACTGGTGTGCACCTTTTCTTGCACAGTAATGGTATATACAATGGTGTGTTGGATACTTCGGGAAACAGTAAAGTATGTTTTGGATTTGACTTCAAGGAGGTGGGTTTTAATTATCAGGGTTCCCAAAAAGAGACTTAAGTTCGTTTCGTCCGATCTCAAGTCTCAGTCGGTGCACAAAACCCCCTTTATCATTAAAGTTTAAAAACCTAATGACAAATAAATAAGGATGTATAATAATTTGATAAAATAGGGGTTAAGTCATATGCAGTGTTAATATTATTAGCCTCCAAGAGGCTTTAAAGGGGACCGTCACATGTTTTGCCCCCCCCTTGTGGGGGAAAGCAAAAAGTTGTGACAGACTGCGTTCCCAGCCCTTGCCCTTTTTCTGTAAGATGCGTATTTTTAGAGCTATGCTCAAATCTGCAGTTTTTGCCAAGAAGGTCATGAAAAAGGGGGGCCGTTTTTTTTGCCCCCCCCACCCACAACTGACTCCTATTCTTTGAATGGGGGAAAAATAGGGAAAATAAACTGACGGGTGGGGGGGGATAGTCCCGGCCCCCCAAAAAGGCAAACACCTGTCATGAATAAATTTTGGTTTTTAAAATGCTCAAAAAACTACAGTCTTACGATAAGGCCACGTGTGGAAAAGCGGTGTCACTAGCCTGTGCTGTCTCGCAAAGGGGGCATAAAAATTTTGGACAGGCCCCTTTAATTTCTGATAAAACACTTGCCACTTTAAATGGCCAGAGAAAGCCAGACCATTTTGTTAGAGACAATATTCTAGTATTGGGCAGGACCACCTCTGTCCTCACAATAGCCAGGACTCATTACAGAATGCATTTAACTGATCTGATTGATAAGCTAGAGACATTCCAGAGATTCAGATCTATATTGACACGATGACATCAGAACAATTGTGAACCCCGTTTCACCATAGCCCCAAAGTGCTTTATTGGACCTGATATTTTATTAATAGAGAATATAAAAATAAAAATACAAAGTTATTAACATTTCTAAAAGCAAAACATACAATAAAATTGACTAAGTTGACAGTCACAGAAATGAACCCATATGAAAGTGGATGGTAATCATTTGCGTTTGGCTCAACACGTCTTGCTTGACAGGAAACTCAGGCAAGAAGGGTTGAGTCATATGTTCAACTCATGTTGTCTGGTAGTTGTACCTTTTCTCCCTATAGGATTGCCTTAGTCCGGAGGTGCGAAATACACCACCGCGATATGGACATATCAAACTTTTTTAGCCACACCTGACATTTTATCTTCTCAGTTGTGTGGAATATTCAGTTAAAACAATCCCCCATTAAATCCTTAACATTACTACCAACCTTAGTCCCCTAAAGAAATAGAGGTAGATGAAGAAACATGTTGGGACTTTACAATTCTTTTTGAACTTTTCAGGGCCTTATAGGAGCAAATTATAACAGGAAGAGGTTCCTAACGGGGTCACTCCTTATGGGGCGAGTGCTCTGTATTGTAGGATATTAGGGTGCTATAGTAAGTATCTATAGGGTCATCCAGGGACAGTTTTTGAACATTCTGCCTAAAAAGGAGACTATCATCATTAGGATCCAGACTACTATCCTCATCAGGATCCGGTAAGATCTATCCTTTTCTCTGTTTTATGGATCATTGGATATTTTAGTTATTATCAATCTAGAGAACACATGAGTATATAAAAGATAGTATGAGGACTAAATATCCATGTAACGTTTGGGCACTCGCTGTCAAATGACTACCATGAACTTGTTTGGAAGTCTCTCTGCTTGCAGAATAGTTATAATTGGTGCAGTTATGGAAACAGTCAATTAAAAAAAAAAAAATAACCACTTGTTTCAGGCCTTGAAGAGTACATATCATTAACACACAAACATGTATAGTAGAGGAAATAAGACTTTTCTCACATACAAGTCATTAGCAAATCAGTTTATTTCCCCAAGTTTCTCACTGTCCATACAAAGCAGCAGGCACAGCACACTGAGGAGATAGTCTGACAGGGTTTACCTGTTGCTTCTTAAATCCCCCTCCAAAGCAAATGGTCGTCCAACTTCAGTCTCCCTTTCTTAAAGGGACAGAGCTTTATGTTTACTATACTACAGGTAAAATGCTTTCATTTTCCTAATTAAATATATTTGAGAAAGCATTTATATTTTAGTCTATTAAATTGATAAGGGTCTCTGGAGGTGATAGGTCCTCTTTAAAGAGGAACTGTGTCTGTTCCTAATAAGTCTTTCTTAGTTGGGGTTTGTCCTAACACACAATAACTGAAAGGGGCGGCTGCAGGGACAAACTCCAATTGATAACACCCAGCTGACAGATTAAGTAATACATGTCTAAAAGAATTAACAGAAGAACAGCTCAAGAAGGCAAAGACCAAATACCATTCGGATTTCCCGATGGGTATTTAGGGGGATGGCTTTTGTCCGTGGTTTGCGGATTCAAGCCGTCCCAATTTGCACCCACATGTTCATCTTCTGCCCGAAAAAAGTTTCTAGGACTACCGGTGATGTAAAAAAAAAAGTCCGGTAGACAATCCGTGCAGTGGGGACTGCTGCACAGATTTTCTATTGAAGTATATAGGGGAGCGTTGCATGTTGGTTTTCAGACTGTTTATAAAACCGCAAGCCATCTGAAAAACCAACCAACCAATAACCTGTGCCATAGGGACAAGCCCGAATTATTGTTTCACATGGAACACAAATATTTACTAAAAACAGACATGTTCGGAGAAGTTAGAAGTTCTCTAAAGGAGGCTGGCGATGGCTTCTTTGAAGACAAATGTCAGGGCGATACTAAAATTGTAGAAAAGATTTACTAAGTATTCAAATTAGAATATTTTAAAGCAGTGGTGAATTCCTTTATTGTTTCCATTTGAAAAGAAATATACACATATAATGTTTTCACACATATGAAAAAAGTGCCAGGTCACAAATACAGCCATTTCCAAAAAATCATGTTTTTGGAATAACGGGTACAGAGAGAACAAAGCCCACGGGCATATAGAAAATACATATTTAGACATCTACAGACATGAAGAGAAAGAGAAGAGTAAAACCAGTGTACCCATAATAAAAAGGGAACACAGATTAACTCTTCTGTTCTTTATGACTGGTCTGAGCACTCGCATGCAACTTGGGAATTTGCCTTCCACTTCAGCCTGCCAGTTAAGAATCCCTTAACGTAAATAAGCAACGGTAACTTTAGTGTATGCTTAAGAAACTAACTTGGTAACTAGTCATAAAATTTCCTACATTTTGAATGTAGACATGCCTGTTTACAGTGAGGATTGTCCATTTTATCCAATGTCATCATCATCTGTTACTTACCGAGACCAATTGGGATCTTTTCGCAGGATGATGGCGTTACCAATCATAATTAGGAGAGCTTTTGCCCTCGTAATCGAGACATTGAACCGCTAAACAAGCAAAAGAAAGTTTGAGTTAGAAGAACTGAGATGTAGGGTCACAAGGACATTTTCGTTTAAACCCAGTGTTCACTTTATCTTAAAGTATGTGGCATAAAATAAAAACCTTCAATATATAGAAATTAAACATTTTCCTGATCATATCCTCTATGTCGGGGCCCACTTATAGGGATGGCTGGGAGAGGGAACTCGGAAGATCCATTTCCGAGGAGGACTGGGGAAACCCAACATATTGGCCCTATAAATCCATCGTACTTGTAGACTGCAGGAATTTCCACTTCAAATACTCTCCCGCTGGTACAGGGTACCCACACTCTTACATAGGATTTCCCCCCCTGTTCCTAACGTCTGTTTGAGATGCGAATGAGCTGTAGGATATATGTCCCACATTTGGTTGTCATGCGCATCGTTTCAGGTCTTCTGTGGGAAAGTTTTGCAGATCTTTGTAGTTGTGACTGGAATCAAACTGCAGAGTGAGCCTATGGTGGTTCTGCTACAGTTTTCCCCTATGCCCCTTCAAATTCTTCAGGTCATCTACTTGTTTTTTTATGTTGATGCCGCGAAGGGCCCGATACCGAGGCTGGGATGAACGACTGCACACCTTCCATAGCAGCATGGTATAAGGGGAATCCCATATCCAAACCAGGATGGAAGAGATGCATGGGACCGGGAACCAACTGACTGACAAGTAAAATAGCTACGTGGGCGGAGTGGGCGACTTTGTGGGCTCAGAGGGGCTTTTGCCGGATTTATGACTCTAAGGGTAAAAGGCGGACCGTACCCGATGGTCTTGGCATCTGCTGGGTCTTTTAGACTATATCTGGGGCGAGCGACGCTGGATGTCAGCTCTTCCTTCCTTTCAGGGAATATTTATACTTTTGGCCTCTCCTCGCTCCTTAGTCTGGCTCTAGTTTCTGGTTGAGGTTAATGATGTTAGAACGTTAATATTTATAGGAATGATTTCCAAATGCTTTTTCCAATGGCTTTAAACCCGCTTGGTGTAAAAGGGCAATTGTTGTGACTCGCAGGGTTTATCCCTGCTCTTCAACAACAAGACTTTGCTCCCTTTCCCCAGATCAACAAACACATGCAAAAGTAGCTCCCTGTTTTTTCCCCTGCCTTGTTTGCAGCTTTCACTTACTGTTGCTACATGCACAATATTCATAGGCCATGTGTATTGATGATTTTTATGCTGAATATGACCAGATGTGTACCTTCTTGTATACCAACTGTCGATATATCAGTATGCTGTTTTGTACTTACTATTTGACTACTTAATAAAAGCTTGGAATATGAAAGAAATTAAAAATTTTCAGTAGTTTTCCAATTACTGCCACCAAATGTGAGTTTAAGAGCTTGTTGGCAAGCTGACCTGTAGTTTGGTTTCAGCTTTTGGGTCTGTACTGTACTGTTGATTAAGTGTAGGATACTTCCATTGTTTTTCTCCAGAATCAATCTTTTTAATATTCCAAAGATATCTAATTACAGTTCTTATTATCACATAAAATATATCGTTTTTACATAACCTGTGGTTTCATCAAAGTCCTAAGCTGTAATTGTTTTGAGCATAGATGTACTTATCAAGCTAACATCAATAATCCAAGCTGATCTAGGAAGCGGAACTCCGACTTCTCTCCAGGTTGTCGCTGTGACATTTCGGGGTAACGTCCCCATTGTCAAGCACACCTGAGATTCCTTCCATATGTCACTTTATACTACTCAAGATCATATGATATATACAACAATCTCCATACAAGAGTTGCAAAATACAAACATTAAAATCTACTGTTGCAAACCATAGCCAACATACAACACTTGTAAAATAATATATTGTCAAAAGCCTCATAACAATATTCCGTTTGTTTAGGCTCATTTGACCTACTCTTCAGGGCCGGTATCCTAAACTACCGGAGCTACTGCGCTTGCCCATAATCTCTAGTTACGCACCACCTATCGGTGTCCATCCATTAGAACATTATCTGTAGCCCAGTGTCACCTAATGGTAACTTATTCTTCCTTCTATGCTAGCATTTACAGGTTCCCATCTATTGTCTCTATATTTATTATGAGCGCTGCTACAGTTATGCTGTCCTAGGTGACCATGACCATTAGTGTATCTGGCTATACAATGGTCAAGAAGTATTTCTAGATTCCCATTATACCTCCAATTGTATTTACAGAAAGACACCCCAATGACATTCCTCATTGAGGCCTTTAGAGGAGACTGTAACTGTGATCCAACAGACCTCTCTTCGTAGGATGTGTACTTTAAATTTGTTCACGGTCCGCACCTTCAATACTTTCTACCACACACCATTTTAGTCCGCTAACCCCATGTCTAGAGTCAAACAAGTGCCTGGCTACTGATGTTTCGCCAAACTTTTTGTTAATCAAAGTTTCATCGTTAATCTGCTCTTTTTTATTCTCAAAGAGCCTAATTTGGGACTGATGTTCAGTTAATCTGATCTTTCTCTGTCTCGACGTTTGTCCCACATTTTCCTGCAGGGGCGCGTTTACATGTAAACCACATTAGCGGTATTACAAGTAAAGTATCCCCTGCTGTATATAGGGTATCCCTTAGTGGGATGCAGAATTTTGGCATCCTTAATAATGCTTGAGAAGTTTTGTCATTATAAACAAGGGAATGTTCCCCTTTTTAGTGTGCATAGAAACGTTTGTTTAGATGTTTTCTTTTTTTAGGTCAGAATGCACTATGTGGTTTTCTGTTGTTTTATACTTCCTATAGATGAACTTCACTAAACATATGTCCATATGTAGGATCATTCTGGATAATTTTCCAGGATTTCAAGATAGTGTTTTTTATTAGCCCTGCATTCTCATCACAAGTTGATAAAAAATCCACACTATTATGTTCACCCACGTTCTTATTTTAATTTTTTCTGATGACCTCACGGGGTTTCCTCCCAATCACATCTTCTACCTTTTCCACTTCTTTCTTAGGGTATCCCCTTTGCAAAAAAATGGATTTTTGTACTTACCGTAAAATCCCTTTCTCGTCCAATTCATTGGGGGACACAGCACCTTGGGTATAGGCCGTTGCCTTCGGAGGCGGACACTAGGCGGACCAAACGCGCTGGGCCCGCCCCGGTGGACTATATCCCTCCTGCTGAAGCCAGGCTGACCAGTTGGTACAAAAGCCATGGCCGAGAAAAAGGGCAAAAGAGAGACACCGACCCCTGAAAAAGACTAAGAGGGTGGGACCTGTGTCCCCCAATGAATTGGACAAGAAAGGGATTTTACGGTAAGTACAAAAATCCATTTTTCTCACCAATCATTCATTGGGGGACACAGCACCTTGGGATGTCCAACAGATGTCCCAGAGGGTGGGAAAAAAACAACTAAAAGGAAAACAATTGCTCAGCAGTAGTAAGCGACTAAGCAACTGCTGGCCTGGAGTACCTTACGTCTGAGGCTTGCATCAGCCAAGGCCAAGGTATGTATCTGATAGAATTTAGAAAAAGTACGGACCGAAGCCCAGGTGGCCGCTTTGCAAACCTGTAGTGCTGACGCCTGATGCCGAACCGCCCAGGAGGCACCAACCGCCTGCGTGGAGTGAGCAGTAACCGGAATCAAAAAGGGAGATTTGCATGATAATGCCGCCAGTTCCGACACTCGGCGGATGGAAGCAATGGCCACCAAAAATGCCACCATCCAAGAAAGCAAACGTAGGAGATCTCCCCTAGTGGCTCCAAAAGGTGAAGACTGCATGGCCTCAACAACAAGATTTTAAGTCCCACGTTTGATAGGTCAACGAACCGGGGGGACCAAATGCCGACCCCCTGCAAAAACGTTTTAAAAACCCGCGCACAGGAGGCTGGCTTGCGCTGAAACAAAAAAAGAAAAAGGCAGAAATCTGACCCTTTAGGGGGAAGACGGCTGAGCCCGAGGCTCCAGGCCTGACTGCAGGAAAGATAGCACCCTTGGAACTGAAAAAACACCAAGGTGGGAAACTTGCGGCCTCAGCCAGGTGAAAAAAGACTTCCAGGTACGGTAATAGATCCGGGCGGACTGTGGCTTGCGCGCCCGAATCATGGTCTGGATAACCGCCTGCGACAGACCGCGAGATTTCAGTATCGCAGTTTCAACAGCCACGCCGTCAAACGCAGCTGCAGTAAGGTAGGGTGAAACAGAGGGCCCTGTGAAAGAAGATCTGGACGTGACGGGAGGGACGAAGGAGCGTCTGCCAACAGGGTGACGAGATCCGCGCACCAGGACCTGTGAGGCCAGTCCGGGGCGATGAGGATAGCGGGTACCCTCTCGGACTTGAGGCGCTTGAGAACCCGAGGAAGGAGAGGCCAGGGAGGAAACAGACAAGAGTGAACTGCCTCCAGGGCAGGACTAACACATCTGCTGCTAGGCCAGGGACCCCCTGGCTCTGGACACGTAGTTTCGGTAGCTGGTAAAATTCAGACGGGACGCAAATGGGTTCGACGTCTGCCGTCCCCCAATTCCGGCAAAGGTGGTGAAAAACTTCCGGAAGACGTGCCCACTCTCCGGGGTCGATTGTCGTCCGACTGAGGTTGGGCGGCCCAAAACCCGTTTTCTACCCCTGGGATGAAAACGCCGATAATGCCGGAACCGATTGCTCCGCCCAGCGAAGAATCCTTGCGGTTTCCTGAAAAAAACGCCCGACTTCTGGTGCCGCACTGATGATTTAGATAGGCGACTGCCGTGGCATTGTCGGACTCAATCCAAACTGGGTGCCCCCGAATCATCGGGGCCCAATGAAGGGGTGCCAAAAAAATGGCCCGGAGCTCCAGGACATTGATCTGGAGACTGGATTCGCTGAGTCAGGATGTTTCCATTCCCTGGCAATCAGCTCCTCAAACTCTGGGTGTGAGGGGAACACCAACCGCTGCCGCCTGCTGCGCTTAAAGGAGACCTCTTCCTGAGAGGCCGGAGACAACAATCATCCTTCACATGAAGGGAGTCTCTGAAAGCCCGTATCAGGGCTTGGACCGCTGCTGCCATTCCATCATCTCTGTCTGGCTCAGAGTCAGAATCAGAGGAGTCCCCACTTGCAGAAGCCGCCGAGTCCCGGCTTGGAGCGTCCATCTCCGACCACTGACCGACGGGAGAGAGCTCAGGTTTGAGCGAGGGAGAGCGAGATCTAACCCTCTTATGTAAGCTTTCAGTATGGGCTGCGCCGGGCGCTGGACCCTGGGAGGTGCCAGGCTGGGCAGTGAGCGGGGAAACAGCATGCCCTAAACCGAACCTTTTGTCAAGTCTGGACGGCCCACCCACGCTAGGGAGAGACCCCTTGGCCCACTCGGGGGCCCGCCGACTCCTGAAAAGGGGGGGGTCGGACCCCGCGGCGGTCAGCTGAGGGGCACCCGAAAAAGGGCAAAAAAGGGGCACGGGGCCCTGCCCCGCAGCGGGGCAAGCGAAAAAAAGTCGCAACTGCTTTAGATGTGCAGGGTTTAAAAAAACCCTTTCGTTTTTTGGGGAACAGAGAAAAGGGCCCTGGAGGGGCTTTGGCGCGGGGGAAATCGGGGGCCCCAAAGCATGTCAACTTAAAAACTCCAAGGGGGGCTGTTCCTCCTCAGTAGCCAGGAAAATGCACCAAACAGCCGGGAAAACCCCGGGAACCCCCGGGGAAAAACGGGGTTTTTTGTCCCTTTTACCAAAAAAATCCCTTTTCTCCCAATTCATTGGGGGGACACAGCCCCTTTGGGGTATAGGCCTTTGCCTTTCCCGGAGGCGGACACAAAGGCGGAAGAAACTGAAAACCCCCCGGCCCCCGACTGCCTATTTTCCCTCCTGCTGACGCCAGGCTAAATTTTTTGGGTACAAAAGCCGGGGCCGATGGGAAAGGAACAAAAAAAAAACATAAATTTCCCCTGGTGACAAAAACGAGGCGGAACCGTGTCCCCCAATAAATTTGGACAAAGAAAAGGTTTTAAAACCGGGTAATACAAAAATCCCTTTTTTCTCCCAAACAATGGCCGAGAGCTCCCAGGCAGCCGAGGCCAAGCTTTGAGTCGGGTAGAAATTAGAGGGATATGGGCCCCCGAAGCCCGGGTGACGGGTTTTGTCAACCTGCAAAAGCCGAGGCTTGAAGCCGCCCCCAAACCAGGCGGCCCCAACTGCTCGGGGGGAAAGCGACCGTGCCCTTCTAACTATGGCCCCAAATCCACCCTACAAAAACGGGGCCCCTAGGGGAAACCCCAAAAAACCTGAAAAGGACCCTCAAGGCTGCCCCAAAGGGAGGGCTGCGTGTACCTAAAGGTTTCCGAAATGGGAGGGGTAAAAACCGAACGGCCCTAAACCATCCCTTACCCAAAGTAACAATCGTCCTAAAAAATTTTAGGGAAACGGGGGGGCAAAAAGAGCAGAACTATGTTTTTTCACGAAAATGAAACGAAAAAAACCCAAATCTGGGAAAAAAAACATAACAGAACAAGACACAGAGAAAGTTTTAACTTCCGCAGCCCCCCAAGCAGGGCCTCCCAGATAGGCTGCCCCTAGAGACACCGGTGGTAGAAAAAGGGCCCCACCCGGGGGGCACCCTTTTCCCCAAAAAAGAAAACAAAAGGGGAAACTTCCCGGGGAGGCCCGGAAGGGTGCAGACTGTCTGTTTTCCCCCAAAGGGCCCCTTTGCACCCCACTTTTTCCCCGAAAGCCAACGAACCCGGGGGACCAACGCACAACCCCCGCAATAAAAAACCTTAACCTGGGGACCCGGGGGCCAGTTTGGGTGCTGCACAAAATTGGGCGAACCAAACTCTCCCCTTTTCAAGGGGAAAAAGGAAAACCCCTTTAGCGCCTTTGGCCTACGGGGAAAAAAAAGGGCCCAAACCCCCTTGAACCCAAAGGGGGAAAAGGGTCCTGGGCAACAACCCGGTGATCTGGGGTTGCATTCGCAACAGCCCTGCTGAAAAAACTGCCCACCGTGGTCCCCTTGGTTAAAGGCAGGGGGCCCTACGACAGAAACCCGGGGTTTGAAAAAGGAAAATGGTCAAAAAACCATTTCCCAACCCGGGCCTGAGTACCCCCGTTACCCCAAACCTTTCGGCCCAAAATCCTAAGGGGAGTCCCAGCGGGCACTTGAGCCCCCGAGAAGAAGGGCCCCGGGTTGAAAAAAATGGGAGAACCAAACCAACCTCCCCCAAGGCAGGACCAGAAAGGGCCCAAACTGCCAGTGCCCAAGGGGTTTCCGGGGCCCTGGCCATAAAAAACCCCGGGGCTTTAAAGGGAAATTTAAGGCGGGAGGGCCACCAGGGTCAACGTCTCGCTACCTCACCCCCGGGGCAAGGAAGGCGAAGAAACTCCCCGAAAAAGTTTGTTTGGGGCCAAGCTGGTTTTTCCCAATCGGGGTGTTGTTGGAGCAAAACCCCAAAACGGGGGTTCCCCCCGGAAGAGGGGGGAACCCCAAAAGCGAGAGCGCTTAAGGAAATCGTTTGGGGGTTCCAGACAGAATCTGACGACGGGCTTCCCCCGGGGGCCCCTAGAAAAACCCTTTCGTCACCCGGGGGAGCGGGGCCTCCACCCTAAAAACGCCTGGCGTTTGGGTTTGAGGGACCAGCCATTGCGGGGCCCGAATTACCCCCCCCTGATGTAAAAACCGGGGGAAGGCTGGGCACAAACCCAGGCCGAGACGACCCCTTGGGGTGGCAGGCGCGGGTCCCGAGACCAAGGACAAGGGAGACCTGCGTCACGGGGGCGGGATGCCCCTGCGGGGAAATTTGAGCAAAGGGACTGCCCCCAAAAGGGACCATCCCTTTTGGAGGGGGTCCTCAAGCTGCCAAAACCCCCCGAAATGCAACACAAAAGGGAAATATCCCGGGGTGCGACCCCCAGAGATAGGGGCACGATTAAGTGCCCGCTTCCAGCCCCAAAGAACCCCTCTGAAACCTGATTGACCCAAAAAGTCATTCCTCACTTTTTCCCCATCCCGGGAATCAGACTGGGATTGCTGCCAATTACCCAACCCCCCCAAAGCGGGGCTGCAATTTTCAGGGAACCCGGACGCTGACCCGGCAGGCGCATCTGGGGTGGGATAAAAACCCCTGATGTAAAGGGAAATCGTCAATTGGGGGTGGCAAGAGCTACTTGAGGACCCTTGGGCAGCTGCGAGGCCGGACAGCAGAGCTCTGAACGGAGCAATTTTGAGACCCCCTTACGTAAAACGGGCGGGAAAACCATTTGATCCGACCTGGGGGCATAGGGACGGAAAACAACCGGGAATGCCCCCAGCGGGCTGAAAAAAAACCCCCTCTTTTCTCCCCCCCCCCCCCCCCCCACCCCCCCCCCCCCCCAGTTAGCTGCTCTTCGGGGCGAACCCTAAAGGATATGGGAAAAAAATTCCCCGAAGGAACCTCGGAGGGGGCCCGGGAAAAATCCCTCCTCCCCCGGAGGAGAGTGCGGATTTTGTCCCCTTTGGGGGAAAAAGACGGGCCCGAAACCAAAAGTCGTGGGGGGCGGAGGGTAAAAACCGTGCTGGGGGAAAACCCAAACAAAGTGAGTCCCTTTAAATTTGGGGACCCCGCGAAACCAGGTACCACTGACCTGAACCTTTCCCGGGTACCCCAACCCGGGGGGAAATTTTCCCCCCCCCCCCAAAAAGGATTCTCGGGGTTGGGGGCCGGCTCCTCAGCGCTTTGTTGGGCAAAAGGGGCTTCGCGTTTCTGAAGAAAAGTCCCAAATTAATGCCCGGGTGCACGGGGTGGGGCCCCGGGGGGGAGCCTACCACAACCCTCTGTGGCCCCCCCCGAAAAAAACGCTTAAACCCCAGGTGAACGGAAGCACAACCAATAACTCCCTTTGGGGGCTGCAACCCCCCCCAAAACTTTTAGCGCAAAGGGGGCAGCGAGCGGCCCCTTGCAAATTTGGCCCCACCCCTCTACCCCTAAAACGGGTTTGACACCAGGAGGCTTTTTCTGGGGCCGCAGAAACTCTGAGAAATTGGGGAAACGGGGGTTCCCCAACCCCGTGGAACTTTCCCCCCGTGCCCCAAACTGAACTGCGGAGAAGCAAGCGCAGGTCCCCGGCTGGGCCCCCGCCCCCCCAAGGGGGACTTACCCAAAAAACCCGTGAGGGGCCCCGTCTGTGCCGGCACCAAGGACCCCCCGCCCCCCCCAAGACAGGGATGTCCATTTTAAATACATGAGCAGGGGGGACTGGGGGGTCCCCTGATGGGACCACCCCACCACTATGACCCCCGATCCCCCCGGGGAAAAAGGGGAAGAGACTTAAGTCCCTCTGGTAGGGGAAAAAAAACGCCTGACCGGATGTTTTCCACTTTCCCTTGCAAACGTTCTCAATTTCCGGGATGGGGGAAAGGAAAACCAAACGCTGTTTCCTTCCGCCCTAAAGGGGGAAACCCCCTGCTGGAGGCTGAGACAAACCCGCCTTAAACATAAAGGGGGTCTCTGACAGCTCTAAAAAGAGTTGGACGCCCCCTGTCATCCTATTTTTAAACCCCGTCTGGCCCAGAGCCAGAGACAAGGGGGGCCCCCCCACAAGGGCCGTATCTTTGGGACGGAGCTTTCCCGCTATGGGCTTTGGCCCCCTGCTGCCACACCATCAAACCCCGTCTGCCCAAAATTCCCGGGCCCGGGGGGACTCCCCGAAGGGGGCCTATTCAGGCCGGACTTTCACATCCGCTTTCCCAAATAGCCCGGGTCCCGGGCTTGGGCCCCCTGCCCCCCCCGCATCATCAGCCCTGTCTGCCCCAAAACCAGGGGCAGGGGAGTTTTCCAAAAAGGCTGTATCAATGCTGGAGCTTTCCCCATGCGTCCCCAATTGCCCGGCTAAAAGGGGTTGACCTGCTTTCTGCCCCATCATATCTTTTTGTCTGGGTCAAGTCCCGAAAACAAGAGTCCCCCCTTAAAAAAGCCCCTAACCAGGGAAGGAGCTTCTATCCCGACCACCCGGGCAGATGGGAAGAGAGCTCGGGGGATAACAGGCGAGAGAACTCTACACTCATACCCAACACTCCGTACGGGGGCTGCGCCGGTCGCTTGGGCCCTGGGAGGTGCGAGGGCTGGGGGAGCGAGCACGACGGGATGTGCTTTTATGGCAAAAACCCAAACCCGGGGTACCCTGTACAGGGTGGCCCACTGCTGGTGGCGAGGACCTACCCATTATGGACCCCTGGCAGGAAAGGGTCACGGATGGGGGCGGAACAGCGCAAAGGGCACAAAAAATCACCGGGGGGTAGCCACCCAGACTAAGCCCTGGCAAAAAGGGCGCCCCCGGGGAAGCAAGTCGCCAAATGTTTTTTGGAAAAGGGGCGCTTTTAAAAAAAAATTACCCTGAAAAGGGACATGGCTGCAAAACGCGGGGGGAAAGGGAAAGGAAAAACCCACAAGGGGTTAACCCTTTCCATCCCAAGATGCGTTCTTTCCCCAGCAGTCAGGAAAGCCAGGAAAGGGCCCAACGTCGAAAAAAAGGCATTTAAAGGGTCCGCCCCCCCAAAACAGGCCTGGGCCCGGGTGGAGGTCAATTGCCCCATCCAGGAAAGGGGGGCCCGGAAACCCCGCTTTGGGGGGCCCCCCCCAGGGGCGGCCCCCGGGCCGGGAAGGGGGCCCCCTAGTTTTCGGCCTAAGCCTCCAGAAGCCAGCGGGGGCCCCACCGCAAGGGGGCAAACCCGGGGAAACCCCCGGGAGCGGGAAAGGGGTTTCCTGCAGCCCCCCCGAAGGCCCATCTCACCCCCAGCACCAGGCCAGACTAAAAACCCCGCGGGACCGCGGGGGGGCAACTTCCGGGACTGCATGGCCCGCCCCCGACACCAATTAAAACCCCCACGGCCCCTTGTCCCCGCTGTCCTAGGGCAGCTATATTAAAGGGGGAAAATATGCCCCCCCCTCACTGGGACCCCCCAGCGTTGGCCCAGAAAAAAAAAAGCCGCCGGGGCCCCAAAACCCCCCAAAAAGAAAGCTCCGCAGCGGACCAACATGTTTCCCTGCCTAGTGCCGGCACTTGGGCCCAAGGGGGGGGATCGTACCCCTGGGGGGCCCCCCAATCGGGAAAAAAGGGCAACACCCGGGGGGGCCCCCAGGAAAACGGAATTTCCCGCGGCCACCCAAAACGCAATTTTGAAGGAAAAAATCCCCCCACTACCCCACCAAAAAGGAGGAGGTCGGTGTAAACCCCCAATCAATGTCTTCCCGGCCGGGCGCGGGATCACCCCTTTGGTTTTCCCCCTAACACAAAAAACGGTGAGGTTTTCCGGGAAACCAAAAAACCGTGGAGGCGCAGGGGGGAACGGGTGACGGGCCGGGGGAAGACCAGCCATATAGCCTGACTGGGTTTTTCCCAACGCCCTCAGGGGGGAAAAGGCACGGTCAATTACGGTTTTACGGCCCCCCTTTATAGGGGAGGGGGCCCGGGGCTCGGAATTTTTCCTCCCAGGGGGAGAGCCGAGTGCCAATCACCCTCCCGGGGGAGCCGCAAACCGGGGACCCGGGGGGCTCAATCACCTTCCCCCCAGGTTAGACCGTGGCTCTTCACCTTCCCCCCAAAGGAAAGAAAAAAAAACCCGCAGAGCTGCAGAGGGAGCGTCTGCCTCCTACAGACACTAGGGTTTAAAACTTTCACCTGGCATCACAGGAGGGAAAGGCAGTTTTTTTGGGGGGAAATAACAAAAGTTTGTTCCGCCTAGTGCCCCCTCCGAAGGGGAACGGCCTATACCCAAGGGGCTGTTTTACCCCCAAAAGAAAAGATTGGCGAAAATGGCGTTTAGGCATTTTGCCTCCAACAAAAAGCCCAGGCCCGCTGGGGGGTCCTGCCCCATCCTGGAAGGGGCCTAAACCCGTTTGAAGCAGGTAAGGAGCACCTGCAGCCCCTGGGAGGGCCCCCAAAACCGCGGAAAAGAGCAACGCTGGGGGCCGTAGGAAAACGGAATTCCTGTGGCAACCCAACCGCATAAAAGGAAAAAAAACAAAACAAACACCGGCCACCCACAAAACAGAGGAGGTCGGGGTACTCACCAATCTGACGTCTTCGGGCATTGCGGCATCACCCCTTCAGTACCATGCACCCAGAGGTGAGGCTACCGGAATCCATAAAAGGCCGCGGAGGCGGCAGGTGGGGACGGGTGAGCGGCGGGGAGGAAGGCCAGCCAGCTAAGGAACTGACTGGGTTCATAGCACCCTCAGGGGGGACAGCGTCACGGTACAGCCATGCGTTGACGGCCCTTCCAACAGGTGAGAGCCTGGGGCTCGATCACCTCCAACAGGTGAGAGCCGGGTGCTCAATCACCTTCCTACAAAGGAAAGAAAAATAACAAAAACTCTGCAGAGCAGCGTCTGCCTCCTACAGGCACTAGGCTGAAAACTGATCAGCCTGGCGTCAGCAGGAGGGATATAGTCCACCGGGGCGGCCCGACGCGTTTGGTCCGCCTAGTGTCCGCCTCCGAAGGCAACGGCCTATACCCAAGCTGCTGTGTCCCCCAATGAATGATAGGCGAGAAACTTCCTCACAATTTTTTCCTCATTCTCATTGATTGTATTCTTCATTGGTAGAATGAATCTGACAAACCCTGGAGAAGTGTCCCTTAGGGATCCCTCTAGTAACATTAGGAGCATGATGACTAGCATACCGGAAGAGATTATTATTACACTCTGTTTCCTAGCATACAGGGTGGCCTCTAATTTTTCCTGTTTGTTTGATAACAAAAACATCCAAGAAATTAATGGTATTTCTATCTTTAGTTATAGTAAATTCAAGTAAGGGATAAATCTGTTTAATATACCCATAGAAGTAATGTAATTCTTCCTCTGTACCCCTCCATAGTACAAATATGTCGTCCACGTACCTCAGTCACAGTTTAATACTTTGGCCATAATGGCTGTGGATGGCATAGGTGGACTCAAAAGATGCAACAAAAATGTTTGCATAACTTGGTGTGACAGAGGCCCGGGATCGGGGCCCCCTTCCCTTCCCCCCCGCAAATAAAAATCATGCCGAACCTAAAAAAATTTTCAAAACAACCCAAAATATCCAAGATTGAAAACCCAAAAACCCAAATTTTTTACGTTTGGTCAAACTTTTGGTCTTCCAAGTTTTATCTCAGGGTGGAAATTAAACCCCCTTCTTCTAGGGAAATTTTCTGTATAAAGGTTTCATTTCCCAGGCAGGGCTGTAGAGTCGGCAAGCCGAAGCTCAGACTCCTCAATTTCCCAAACCTCCGACTACCCGACTCCGACTCCCTCAAAACACGGCGCATTTTAAAGGGGGGGGAAAAAAAATTTTACTGTAGTAAAAGGGGTTAACATCCAGCTGTTTATCACCTTAAATACAATAATAAAGGGCAAATTTAAGGTAGAACAGCCCAATGAAAAGAAAAAGGGTAACAATTTTTTTGATTTTTTTGAACACTTTGGGGGTTAGATTTGAAAAAAAAAGCTGTTTTTGTACCCAAAGCCCCAGCCCACACAAACTTTGGGGAAATTTGGGTAGAAGAGCCCAGGACAGTTTTTTGGGTCAAGACATGCTTGAACCCTGATTCAGACCCAAAAAGGTTTCAGGCACAAATTAAAAATTTACAGGTGGTTTTACCAAATACTAAAAAAATTTAAAAAAAAAATTAAAGGGGTTGTCTCCCCCTACAAAAAATTCATCTTACCTCAGCCTGTTTTCTTGGGTTTTCTTTTTTAAATTTCGGGCGAAATTTTTACGGTTTTCCACTGGGTTTTGCAGTTTTAATAAGGTCTGTACTATGGGAAACCAGTGTTTGGCACCAACAAAAGAAAACAAACAGGTATGTAGCTATAGCGACCTGGGGACCCGTTTCACCCTCATACAAGAGGGGAAAACAATAAAATAGGTCATCCTTGTAGTGAGAAAACCCCCTTTAAAACACTTTAAATTTTTAGGGGGCAAAACTGTAACAAAAGCGAATGCTAAATTTTTGCAAGCAAATTTAAGTAAAAGAATGAAAGATGACGAAAATAAAAATTAAAGGTAGCCTAAAGTACAAAGTTGTAGTGGATGGAAAAGTTTATGGACCCTAAAAGTCACAAGTTAAAAACCAAATTTTTTCCCAATTTTGCTTGTCAGTGTAAAATATTTTTAAAATTTGGATTTTATTTTTGGGACACAAAAAATTGTAAATTGCAAAACACTGCGGGAAAAATTTTGGGGATTTCCTGAATTTTTTCCCTAAAAAAAGGAAATCGCCTCCACAGACCCCTGCATACAGACCTCACATCTGATCTAAATTATTTCCAGGCAAGAAAATGGCCTCTCAACCAATTTGGGTTGGGGCAAAAGGGAAAACCCCACAGGGGCAACATCTCTAAAAAAGTCAGGGAAAAAAAAGGAAATTGCCTCAGCCACATTCATTTTGAAAAAGGGTTTTGATCTTCTACTTCTTTGAAAACATTTAAAAAAGGGTTGCTGAAATCTTTTTTGCCCTAACAGAATTTTTTCCCGCGGGGTCACGCTTTGCCTGCTCCTTGTCATCAATTACACTCCCCAGGTAAAAGGCTGAAGATATGGGGCAGGAGCACTGGCCGGACCCAATTCCTCTTGCTCTTTGCCCACAGTCGAATAACTGGAACAACCATTTAAATTTTTTGGGATCGTCCTTTTTAGGGACACTCCGACTCCCTTGGCAAAATACCACCGACTGACTCCAAGCCCTTTTTTTTCCAGGATTAGGATTTTACAGGGGGTGACAAAAGCTTCTATAAACATTAAAAGGGATGGAGGAGCTGTAACTATGAAATACTCAGAAGGGGGGGGGCCTGTTCTTCAACAGCCAGGGGATTCCAGGGTGGGAAGAACCTAAAAAAGGGGCCCAGAAAAGCATGATGGTAATTTAATCCCGCTCCCCACATGGCTGCTGCTAAACCCAAAACCCTTTCATTAAAAAGGTTTAAAAAGGAAAACTTAACAGAAAAAGAAAACTATATTTTCTTAGAAAAAAAGTTTTAAAAACTAAAACTATTGCTCTTTGTGTAATAACCTGCACCCATCTAATAAGATTTTTAAATTAATGTTGGAGCACCGCTTTAAGTACTTTTCTTGATCATCACTGAAAAATAAAGAATTTAAACTAACACTGTTCTGAAACAATCCATATCTCTTGGGAATCGTGCACAATGTTTTTATTAAATTTAACTCAAAAATCTAAAGGTTTTTTGGTAAGCCGTAGGTTTGAAAGGAAATTTGTCATTACCTTAGGGTATTTTTCACACGGGGAAATATTTTCATAGGAACTACGGGAAATTGGGCCCCCCCCCTCCCCCCCGCATTGGGGGTACCGCCCCATCAGCGCGACCCCAAAACACCTGGCGGAAATTCGGCCAGGAAATTTTACATTGGGGCCCAAATTTAAACCGTTGAACATGGCCTTAGCCTTCAAACTGGTGGGAGCCCAAGGTCCCCTGTTATGGTCCCAGCTGTCAGACCCCCAATCTATATAGAATTTATTACCCACCTAGTGGAAAGATGAAAAATGCTTTAGGGCCCAATTAAACCTATAAGATTTACCAAGAAATTTTACCCCAAAATTTAAAAGGTGCTGCCCTCTGCCCCCTTTTTTTCCAAAATACTCCCTTATATTTTAAACCAATTTTTTGGGACACTAGGCATTTGCCCCGGGGGCCCCCGGAGCATAGAGGGACTGGGAAGGTCTAAGGCAGGTTTTTCCCCCAAATCCAGCCCCCAAAGGGGACACCAAAAAGGTCAAGTTTTCAGGATCTCCCACAAATCACTACAATTTAAGACTTCACCTTTTGCAATGCTAAGGAAAGCCAGAAAACATGACCTGTTGGTGTGCCTTGAGGACTAGGGTTGGAAACCTCTGGTCTAAGGTATATCCCAGGAATTCTCAGAATGCTCCTCAGAATCAGCTTGTTGCCCCACCAGTTAGTCTTGTAGGCTGCAGGTTGCCTTAGGCTGCAAGAGGCAAGTTTGATTTTATTTTCATTGGTTCCAGTTGAAGGGAGAGCTATTAAGGATGGGAGCTGACCTACCTAGGTTCCTACATATCTTGGATCCTGCATATCTACCTACCAAACTGGAGCCCTGACTGTCTACAGATGTATCAGAGATAAACTTGATAGCTAATGCACCATGATAACACGGCACATCAACTTTTTGGCTTTGTTTGTGATCTAAGAACAGATAACATGGCTGTATGACCATTATTTAGAGGTATCATTCATAGAAGATTGCCTTACAGCTATTTGTATGTATTTATAGAATATATCTTATTTTATATAAATACATCTTTATAGACCCTAGCTGGTCTGCTGTAGGAAGCTAGACATGATTAGATGTGCTTGGGGGGCTGTTCGAATAATGGCTTGATGTGTTGCCATGTGCTTGGGTCTTGCTTTTCGGAGTGGCCTGGTGTGATGTCATGTGCTTGGGCAGGACCTAGTGCATTATATTGGCCAGGACGTACTTAATACTCTTATGAAAGCCCTGTGAATGAGCAGACACCTTCCTTCACACATACAGTTGTAGATGGATGAGCAAATGGTCAGTAACACTAGTTCTATAACTCTTATCTGTCTGCAATTTGTATTGAATAAAATTACCACACTCAATAAAATACCAGTCTACTGTTACACTTCAAAAAAACATTGTACCCTTTCTAGCCCACAGTGTTGGCTTAGTCTGCTACTACTAAATGATCTCTATTTACCAAAGACACATTTCCACCTCATTTGCATAGATTTGCCTTTTTTTGAAGAGTACCCCTACTTTTATTATTGAGATATGTTTTGGAACCCAGCAGTTTTTAATGAACTTGATAAAATTGAAAACTAAAATTAATGGCTTGGGGTGCATGCAGCCAAGATACATAAAAAGATGAAGCAGCACAGTGCTTCCCTGGAGAGTCTCTTCCCTGTAGTTGATGTGCACCACAGAACAGAAGATTAAGTGGTGGTAAACAAATTTACATAACTACTAGATAAGAGTTGTTACATAGCTCAGTAGTTTCTACTTACCTTGGGATTTTTCAGAAATCCAAGACTAAAGTCTTCATCAAATTTAACATAATCCATAGAACTGCGCACAGTGGAAATAAGGATCACTTTTCGTTCCTGGCCCTGGAACTCTTCCACAGAACCAATCTGTTAAAATGACGCAACATCTGTCATTTTCATGATGGTGCAAGTCTGGAGTTTGTACGCTTAACTAGAAGTCTCTCAATGCACAAATAATTCTAACTCTTGTGATAAAAACAAATTGAAATATTAAGTTAAAGAGGTTATACCACAAAGGCATTTCATGCTTGGTTTGTCCTGCTTCAGCTTTCAGTGTGATCAAAAAATGGCATGTATGATTTGTTTGAATTGCATATCATGTTACCCAGCAGACTTGATGTGACCTTGCCACTGTGCTCACTCTAGTCAAACAAAGGTCTGTTTATGCAAAGAGCTGTGAGTAGCTACAATTTAGCTGAGTGTTGAGCACTTCTGCCTGTCAGTATAGGGGTCCTAGGTTCAAATCTGTGCAGGAACCAAACATGGATTTGTTTTTTTTCCTCAATGCACATGCCTGACTGAGGTTTCTTTTTTCCTTTTATTTATTTGCACTTTTTGACTAATTTACAAAGGCGTACAGAGGACAGGAGTAGAATGACAGCACCTGGGGTTTAACACTCACTCAGCAGTGAGTGTGTGCAATTACTAAGCAGGGAAGAGACTGACAGCAGCTGCTTGAAACAAGAGGTGATGTCTGAGCATGTGTGGTAAGACTGAGGAGCTCTCAGCCCTGGTTGTAGCCCCAGGAGACAAGCTGTACACTATGGATCACTACGGTAGCATCTAAAACTAAAATTGTACAGAATTTTTAATAATGGTGAAAAATTTATTATTTAATTTGGAAGATTTCCTCACCAATTTTACTTAGTGGTAAAACCTTTAAATCTAAAAGTGGACTAGTAATATATCATAGCAGTATTATAGTACTATTATATAGAAACATAGAGTCCCCTAATCTTTATTCACAATGTCTTATGAAGCCCAAGATCATTAGAAGTCCTTAAAGTAGAATGACAATTTAAGTTAATAACACAGGAAACCTTTTTCTCTAAGAAGTTGCACAACTGAATCACAATATTATCTTGCAGCAAACGGATAGCCACTCCACCTCCGCTAGCTGCTTCAGCAGAAAAGCTTCAATTTTTTACATTGACCGAAAGGGATTTTACTATGATGAAAATGATGGAATTTTTATGTCATCATTTTCTGATGGGTGCAGATCCCGTCTCTGTGACCCGCACCTATCTCAAGAACAAGCCCCCGAAAGTCACAGCGCAGATTGGAGAGCTGGCCACACTTATGCAGATACTCTCCATTCTATTCTATGGGAATTCTGAATACAGCCAAGTGCTGTGTTCATTTCTGCTCGGAACTCCCATAGAAGAGAATGGAGAGATGTGCGCAAGTGCACTGCATTTTCAGGAGCCTGTTCCCGGGATAGGTGTGTGTCGCCGATATGGGATCCGCACCTATCAGAAAACAATGGCATATCCTTATGGTATGTCGTCATTTTCTATTGTGGTAAAACCCCTTTGATAGTAACTTTTTCACTGTTTTCTGAGTAAAATGTGGTGGAAACATGAACATGTTCCACGATTTTTTGAAAAAACAACGGCTTTGAAATCCGACCTCAGAAAATTCGAGCTGTGTAGACTAGCACTCAGATTTTCTATTGAGGTCTAGGAGGATGGTTTTACAGTCGGTTTTTGAGGGTTTTCAAAATCAGAATATGTGTCAAAAATCAACTATAATTCCTTGCCATGTATACGTATTCGGATATGGATCTAGCAATGAAATAAGGTTAGGAAGTCATGTTTTACATTTATTCCTCATCCAAGTATGATTTGATATTGTACTTGGTGTGTGGCTACATGGACTTGTGCATGTAAACCTTACCTTAAGATCTTTAATGTCAGCTACTGCTTTAAATTCTTTATCAATGGCTTTCCGAATTTTTTCCACCTGAAAAATAATTATTAAAACATCACACACCAAGTATAGGAATCTGTATAAACTTTTACTTTAGATTATAATCGCACCTATAATTACAAGTAGTGGTCACAAATAAAAAAAAATGACCAGATTTCCCCTTAATGACAGCTATTTTGGGGGTTTTTCCTCTCTGCCTTCCAAGAGCCATAACTTTTTTATTTTTCTATCAATGTAAATATTTGAGGGCTTGTTTTTTGCAGGACAAGATGCACTTTATAAAAATACTATATTATGTACTATAATGTAATGTGCAGGGAAATGAAAAATAACTTTACTCACTGTGTGAGATAAATAACATGAGACTAACGCAATGACCGATTATTTTTTCATCATGGAGTGAGAAAAATACTCATGTACTGCTGTATATAGGGATTTCATTAATCTCCTATTACACCCTACTATATGTGTACAAACATGGCTGCCACAGAGACTTTCTTTGGGTCCCTGGCTGTCATGATAATATGATTACAGGTCGTGTGGGGGGGAGGAGAGGTGAGGAAAATAGAGGCTGTAATAGACCATGGCCTCACATTCTAATCATTTAGACCCCATAGATGAATTTACTGTGTCGTCTAAATAGTCGAATGGCTGGGATTGCTAGTGGAGCAAGCTCAGTGAGTGAACTTGCACTATTATTGTGTCTCAAAAAACAAGAACATTAATAAGTTAAAATTATGGTTCCACAGTCTAGAGCAGTGTTTCTCAACTCCAGTCCTCAAGACCCACCAACAGGTCATGTTTTCTGGATCTCCAACAGAAGGCACTAACCATAATTATATCACCTGTGCACAATGAACTGACCATAATTATATCACCTGTGCCATACTGAGGAAATCCTGAAAACTTGACCTGTTAGTGGGTCTTGAGGACTGGAGTTGAGAAACACTGGTCTAGAGGAAGAGGGGAGAGGCCCACAATCCACGTTGTTTGAGGACCAGTGTGAAGTTTCCATAGTCAGTAATGATTTGGAGAGCCATGTCATCTGCTGGTGTTGGTCTATTGTGTTATATCATATCTAAGGTCAGCACAGATGTCTACCAGGACATTTTATAGCACTTCACTCTTCCCTCTGCCGACAAGCTTTATGGAGATGCCGATTTCATTTTCCAGCAGGACCTGGCACCTGCCCACACTGGTAAAAGAAAGTACCAGTACCTGGTTTAATAGCCACAATAATACTGTGCTCTATTGGCCAGCAAACTCGCCTGATCTAAATCCCATTGAGAATCTATAGGGTATTATTAAAAGGACGGATGAGAGACCCAGACGAGACAATGCAGCCAAGCTGAAGCTACCAAAGCAACCTGGGCTTCCACAACACCTCAACAGCACCACAGGCTAATCGTCTCCATGCCACACCGCATTGATGTTGTAATTCATGCAAAAGGAGCCCCGACCAAGTATTGAGTATAAATACTGTACAGTAGGCCAACATTTCTCTATTACAATTCAATTTTTCATTTGGTCTTATAAGCTATTTGAATTTTCTGATATACTGATTTTTGAGTTTTCATTAGCTGTAAGCCAGATTAAAAGAAATAAATGCTTGAAATCTATTGTTCCATATGTAGTAAGACTATTAAACACATGGGTTCTAGATTTGACTTTGAATTACAGACATAAATTAAAATTTCAATGATATTCTAATCTTTCTAGATGCACTAGTAAGCATAGTTGCCAACTTTTGAAAATGAAAAAGCAGGAGACAGTAGTGAGCCACACCTACTCCACCTAACTGCATAACGGCTTTGGAAGAAAGCCAGGTAGATGCCCTTATAGCCAGGTAGTAACCCCCCATAACCAGGTAGTGCCCCTTACAGGCAGGTAGATGCCCTCTCTGTAGCCAGGTAGAGCCATATTTGTAGCCAGGTAGATGTCCCCCTTTGTTAGCCAGGTAGATGCCCCCCAATGTTTGCCAGGTAGTGCCCCCATTGTTTGCCAGGTAGTGCCCCCATTATTTGCCAGGTAGTGCCCCCTCTGTTGGCCAGGTAGTGCCCCCTCTGTTGGCCAGGTAGATGCCCCCATTGCTTTCCAGGTAGTGCCCCCTCTATTGCCAGGTAGTGCCCCCATTGTTAGCCAGGTAGTGCCCCCATTGTTAGCCAGGTAGTGCCCCCATTGTTAGCCAGGTAGACCCCCATTGTAGCCAGGTAGTGCCCCCATTGTAGCCAGGTAGTATCCCCTTTAGTAGCCAGTATGCCTCCATTGGTGCCAGGTAGTGCCCCATTGTTGCCAGGTAGTGCCCCCATTGTTTGCCAGGTAGTGCCCCCATTGTTAGCCAGGTAGTGCCCCCATTGTTAGCCAGGTAGTGCCCCCATTGTTAGCCAGGTAGTGCCCCCATCGTTAGCCAGGTAGTGTCCCCATCGTTAGCCAGGTAGTGTCCCCATCGTTAGCCAGGTAGTGTGCCCCCATTGTTAGCCAGGTAGTGCCTCCATTGTTGCCAGGTAGACCCCCAATTGTAGCCAGGTAGTGCCCCCATTGTAGCCAGGTAGTACCCCCTTTAGTAGCCAGATATTGCCCCCATTGGTAGCCAGGTAGTGCCTCCATTGTAGCCAGGTAGTGCCCCCATTGTTGCCAGGTAGTGCCCCCATTGTTAGCCAGGTAGTGCCCTCTGTGTTGCCAGGTAGTGCCCCCATTGTAGCCAGGTAGTGCCCCCCATTGTTAGCCAGGTAGTGCCCCCCATTGTTAGCCAGGTAGTGCCCCCCATTGTTAGCCAGGTAGTGCCCCCCATTGTTAGCCAGGTAGTGCCCCCCATTGTAGCTAGGGAGACCCCCCATTGTAGCCAGGTAGACTCCCCATTGTAGCCAGTTAGACCCCCCATTGTAGCCAGACAGTGCCCTCCTAAAACTAATAAAAATAAAATAATAAAATTCACTTACCTGACCAGGCTCCTGCAGAGCGGCCAGCTCCAGCCGATCTCCTCAGCGTCACAGGGGAAGTGAGTGCAGCCGCGCGTCACTTCCTCTGTGACGCTGACATGTGTGTACGGCGCACAGCGGCGCCGGACATACAGGGGGAGGAGGCAGGAGGGAGCGCTCCCCCCTGCCTCCTCCCTGCACAGCGAGACTCCGGGCGGGTGAGCGGACCCTGCGCCCGCTTCACCCGCCTGTGGGAACGGACCGGCAGCGCTGGATAGCGCAGGGACTCCAACCCCCCGGGGGGGAGGGGGGGGGGGGACCCCAAATAGCGGGACCCCCCTGCCAAAAACGGGAGAGTTGGCATGTATGCTAGTAAGTGATAAACGTGATTATGTGGGTCCCAGTGAATAAATAAAAACAGAAGTCCAAGCTTGACTGTAACAGTGAATCCATAAACTCTCAATGGAGTAATGCCACATGTCTTGCCAACATTCCCACTCCTCCTCACTGTTGTCATACAGGGCCTTATGTATGAACAGTGTCTAGCAGGAAGACGGTCTTTGTTGCCTATAGGAACCAGTTAAAAGGTCAACTTTCATTTTCCCAGAGTACCATGTGAAATGAAAGCTGAGCTCTGGTTGCTATGGGAAACGTCGTCAGTCGTCCTGCTAGACAGTTTTCATACATAAGGCCCAACGTGTTTATACATAGTTCAAAATGTTTCATGTAAAGTGTACCTGCTTTCTATAAGGAGCAATAATGCCGATTTCTTTGGGAGAAATTTTGGCAAGGCCTTTTTTTCCTTGTGTCTTTAGCAAATCCTGGAGGTAAGACACCAGCACTTCAATCTCAGCTACATTGAAGAAGGATGGGCTATTCGCTTCTCGCTCATCTTTTCCCAGCACATGATGGAATAGGACTGGAAAGTTCTGAAAGAACAAAACACAAATAAAGCAGACGAATACAATATTCTGAAGAAATCCCAGAGCACAGTGATGAATGTCTTCATCAATGGAGCTGGAAATAGGGAAGCAGTGGTGGGAAATCTGGATTGGCATTTACCACCTAGTGGACAATTTACATTGTGGTAGAAAATACCAAAAATGTAAATAACTTTAGTCAAAGGTGTCTCCAAAATAAATAAAATACAGAACAGCTCACCTTTGTAGGTAACTTCTCCCAGTTGCAGTATGCATGTGTAACCATTTCATCAGCCACGGCTTGGAGCTCATTGTCATAAAAAAGTTCATTTGGAACAGAGAGAATGTCAGGATGGGACCTAGTTAAAAATTGAATTGCTCATTAACAGAAATATGGAAAAGGAAATACCCAAATTTCATTTAACTCTATATAGAAGGTTGTGTTACTTGATCATATACAAAGGAAAAATAGCTAAAAAAAAAAAACAACACTTGACACACCTGTAATTTAGCACCAACTTGGTAACAAACTGAGGGTTGTAAGACCCATCGGATTTTCCGTAGAGTGGATTTTGAGTCATTAGCCTTTCAAGCAATGACATACCTGCATAACAAGTTGTAAAAATAAAAACACAATTCTAAAATGACTGGGACTCAAAAAAAAAAAATAAATAATACACATTGTGGTCCTCAAGTTTTACACTGGGACAAAACTGGGGCACTCACTTAGTCCATGATCAATAGCAAATGGAGACCTTAATATTGGACCTAGTTGCCGAGGATCACCGGCTAGAACCAACTGCCCTCCTTTCATCACGTCCAGAATACCTAAAATTGGGGAAAATTAGGTAATTTGCTAGGAACAAGCACTTAAAAAATACTTCTAAAACTTAATGATATAGTTCCAATATTATCATCAGCAACATAACATCTAAATAAGCACAAAGGTGGTTTTAGAAACCAGATCTGTGGTGCTTCAGAATATTTTTGTTCTCTGAATGTAATTTTTTACAGATTGACAGGTCTACATATAGCTTTGAAAGAATTAGCTGAATAAAATGACCCTACCTGCTATAGCTGTTACACACTCAGGCTCCACTGCATGCCCGGACTCATCAATAAACACATGGGAAAAATAGCCAGATGGGAACTCGGCAGATACAAGCCTAAAAAATATAAGATGGCACTGTAATAAGACATCAGACTGCCATCGAAGGGGATTCTCCCCTCTTGTAAGAGGGATCCCGTAACAGTAAGCAGATAATGTGCCCACATTCTGGCCCATAGCCATCTTATCAATGTATTATGTGTGTGACACAGGAGTAAGGGTATGTTCACACGGCAGTTTTGGATATGTCCGTGTTGGATCCGAAAATCACATCCAAAAACGTAGCGTTGATTGGATCCAACACGCAGCTGTGTGTTTTGGATCCGTGTTGGATGCAGCAGGATCGCACCCTATACTTTAGTATAGGGCTCCTGCTGCGTCTTTCGGACCAAGAATTGACATGTCAATTCTTGGAACGGATCCGAAAGACACAATGTAACACGCATCAGTGATCACTCGTGTGGACATCGATGTGCGTTTTACATTGTGAGCTATGTAAAACACAATGCTCATTGTTAGATATGTGTTTGGGTCCATCTAGACGGGCCCAAACACGCATCTAAAAGCGTATGTTCACACGGACCCAAAATGCCGTGTGAACATACGCTAAGAGATCCACTACAGCAACAGTTCATTAGGAGAGCAGATGAAGACGGTTGTTCTATATAGTTTGGGCTGGATACGGATATGTGATGTGTATGTGACATTTAATTCTTTTTATTGCCATATTTGTCACGTGCATGTATGTAAGACTAAGGGCCACATGTATGAACCTGTTTAGGTCTAAAACTCACTTTTTTCCCATAGGTTACTATGGGCAAAAGAGTGAGTTTTAGACCTAAACTGTTTAATACATGTGGCCGTAAATGTATTTCTACAGATTAGCTTCTGTTGCCTGACAGTTGGTATATCAAACTGTTGCGAGGCAAAGTCTATCTGTACCACATGCTTTAAGGTTAATTAAAATAAAGCTGTGAGGTGGTTTATGACAGCAGGATATGATACAGGGAGAGAAGCTGAGCTCTGTAATACATAAGTTTGTATAATTAGGTGCAGAATTTCTGTTTTAAAAAATTTAAATCCTGACAGGATTACTATCTCTCCTAGGAGTCCTGTCAGAACTTACCGTATGTTTTGGACTATAAGACACATGTTCTAGGGGTGCGCCTTAGGCTATGTTCACACAGCTTAACTGCGGGACGTAATTACACCCCGCAATTACGCTGTGTGGACGGGGGCGGGGAGTGAGCGGGGGGCCGGCACTTCGCCGGCCCATTGACTTGCATTACCAGCGGCGCGTATACGCCGCTGGGTATTCACATATCACTTATCTCCCCGCCCTGCGGATTCGCCGAGCAGGGAGAGGAGACGTAATCCATAGTTCTCTATGAGAACTGTGCATTACCGTAGTTACTGGGACGGATTCGGCCCGTAATTGGCGCACTTCGGCACGTAATTACGGACAGAAATACGGTCCATTTTAAGCCGTGTGAACATAGCCTTATAGTCTGAATGTACTATCTCAGGCCAGCAGGAGGCTGGAGAGGGACAATTCAGTGATCAAAAAGTTGCATCTACCCTAAAATGGTACAACAAAAACTACACTTTTTGCTTCAATTTTTTTCCCTATTATCCTCCTCTAAAACCAAGATGTGTCTTATAGTCCGAAAAATACTCTGCTTTTTTTTCTCAGAAATCTTGCACTAAGTCATATAAACTTCCTAGAACACATTTTACAGTGCACTGGAGCAAAACTGGTGTCTGTTTCTAAGGGCAACTAGAATAGTAAATCCTCAACCTTTTAAAAAAGGGGTTCTCGCCCTAAGCCCCGGTTCATACGGCTTATTCAAGCCAGAATTGCGAGCCGGATTGCGCTCGCAATTCTGGCTTGAATAAGGGGCAGGTGCGGGGGCGCGGCCCGACGGCCCCATAGACTTGCATTATCCACGGCGCGTATTGCGCCTGGATAATGTGCATGTCAGTTTCTCCCCGCCCGCCGGATTCGCAGAGCGGAGAGGAGCGACGGAATCCACTGTTCTCTATGAGAACAGTGGATTACCGTAATTACTACGACGGATTGGCGCCGTACTGCAGCGCAAATCCGGCGCGCAGTACGGCGCCAATCCGCGGCGAAATAAGCTTTGTGAACGGCCCCTAAGAATCAATTTCCATTATCATTGAGAGGGGGTGCCCTGCTTGAGACTTCCCCTATACGCTTGAGCAGCGAAGTGCGAACAACTAGCAGCATGCACGGACCATTATGTCTATGCATTAAATGAATGGTCAGGCACTTAGACTGCTGCCATGTATTAGGGCATTTTCCCTTCAGAACCTACATTTTTGTAATAGCAACGGATTCATATAAAAAAAAAAATTGTTAACTGAGATATTATGTTGACACTCTTATTACCTTCCCGCTGTAACAAGAGTTACGATGATAACTTTGTACTCCATGAGCCTTTCTTTATTAGGATATTCATATGTCTGGGTTGTAGGATTCCAGTTGCAACAAGGCTGTGGATGGAAAAAAATAAAATCTGTTATATACGTAGGAGTAGTAAATTATATTCACACAGCATGTGGCTGAGCATTTCAGGTGACCATGTTTAAAAAAAAAAAAAAAAAAAAAAAGACGACTTCACAACTTGTATATTTGGAAGTGCATTTCTGGTTAAGAATCGGTCCAGGTTACAGTTTTGCAGTGTGCCAATAAATAAAGAACACTTTGTGGATACTTGATGTCTGGTCTCAAAGGGGTTCTCTTATCTAGTAACATCCTCTATGAGAACAGCTTATAGTTTACTATGAGCCAACCTCTGAGAATGGGAAGGTGGCTGCACTTTCGCAGCTCTGCCCTATTCATGTCGGAGGCAGTTCTGAATATTCCTCAGCACAATCTCTGGTCTATATTTGGAACTCCTATCAAAATCTACAGGGAGAACTGCATAACCATGGCCATCTCCACATCTCACTACCCTGTCATAACATCAATCTCACAGTCTAATCTAAGCTAATTTCATAGCAATGCATTTAAAGGGGTTTTGCCACAAAGTAAAATTGACGTGGGAAGCTTGCAAATGAAATAAACATTTTCACCATTCATTATTATTAAAAATTCTGCACCGTTTTTGATTTAGCTGCTCCTTTAGTGATCCATTGTTTACAGCTCATCTCCAGGGGATACAACCAGGGCTGAGAGCTCCTCAGTCCTGGTCACACATGCTCAGACATCACTTCTCCTCTCTGGCAGCTACTGAGTGTTCAAACCCCAGGTGCTGTCACTCTACTCCCGTCCTCTGTACTCCTTAGTAATTAGCCAAACAGTGCAAATAATAATAAAAAAAAGAAACCTTAATCAGGTCTGTGCATTGATAAAGAGAAAAAAAAAATCCACAGGGTTGGTTCCTGCAGGGATTTGAACCTAGGACCCTTATGCCTGGAGGTATGAAGTGAGATTGTGGCAAAACTCCTTTAAGTTTTTTTGGAAGATGCCAGAGAACTCCATTGAAAACGTCACAAATGCTTTAAGAGCAAACAAACTCCATGTACATGTCTTTTGTTGAACTCAAACACAGGACCCCAGTGCAATAAGGTAACAGTCCTTACCACTGAGTCAACATGACACCCATCCAATTCTTTTTACGCTCTGGTTACACTTTGTTTCAGGCACATCAGAGACGTACATTGGAAGCATTTCTAGATGTATACACAGGCCCCCAATATTTGCTAGAAGAGCGAGGCGACACACTTTAATTCATTGGATGGAAATGCATGGTCTATCATGGTATTCTTTGCAGTTTGACATAGAAAAAAAAAAAACATTCAAAAACTTGGGGCAACATGTATGAAGGGGGCTGCGGCAATTTTCTGGTATACTTGAGCCAAAAAGAATGTATGAACAGGCACACTCCAAACTTTGGCGCAACAAGTACCTTTGTAATGCATTAATGGGGCGTGTCACAACACATTCGTAGAATTAGACACATTTATGAATATGGGACGCCAACCTAGGCGGAGAACAGATAGAACAGCCAGACCAGGTTAAAGGTGATCTGCCTGAGCCTGACTAGTATTTTCACTAGACTGTGCCTGTAGGTATGACCTGCAGAAGAACAGGTTCATACATTCTGTCGCATTCTACACTACCTTTAAGCGATTTAGAACTGGCCTGTTAGTGCCAGGATTCATACATGTCGCCCTTGGTGTCCAGGTAGCAGCCAGATTTCAACCAATGGGCAAATAAACTACATTTTACAACAGGTTTGATACATCTCCTTTAGTGGAACAGGACAATCCACTCATCACCTGGACTCCATAATGCAACACACAAAACATACCTTGATAACTTCTGGAACAAAGCGGAAATCCCTGCTGCTGGCCATCATCCTGTAAATGTCCTTTTTATCTATGTGCCTCATCAAGCGCTCACAGACCAGATCTGATGCACTGTTAGACGGTGCACATGCTAGAACACGGCATTTCGGGATGTTCTTCAGTACCTGTAAAGAGATGTTATAAAGGAACTCAATTTGAGAATATAGGAGGAAAATAATACATCTGTCATCATTGACAGTATCTGCTTTTAGGGATAACAAGGAAGAAGGACTGGTACCACCAAATAACGTAAGACTGGGTGCTGCCACGGTGTCAAATATAAAACTGAAACCAACAAGGAAAAGGACACAGGTAAAGGTGCGCCACTAAATGATTTGGGGTTTTGTCTCAAAAAAGTCAGATTCTTGAGTATCATATTTTCTGGCATTCTTATAAGTATCCTTTTTTTCTTGTTTGCTTCAGTAACTCACTATAAGTTTAAATGGATGCAGAACATCTGGTGGTGCTATTAATTGTTACAGACCCTACTGTCTTCTGTTCACTTTTTAACAGAACTTTACAAGGAGATGGACTGTATGATACTCACAACAGATGCATCTAGAGTCAGGTTACAAACTAGCAAATAAAACTTAACTTTTAATATGTAATGAATTAAAATTGCCAAAACAACAATGTAACAAGCATCACTAAGACGACCCATTCACAAAAATATCACAAAAACATGGGCTATGTGTACAAGTAATAAATGTGTACAAAAGTGGGGAACAGGAAAACAGTTCAGAAATTGCTCTAATTGACCTAAGCCTTACTCAATATTTACACATGGTAACCACCCAAAAAATAGCAAGCCCGTCAGGAACCTGTCCCTATTGCACACTAAGCACAATACATACCCTCAAATGGTACCAAAGTGTTCCAACATGTTTCTATGTGCCACTAACAATTTCCTCAGCGGAAAATTTGGCATATATAAAGTAAGAATATAATTAATTGTGTCAAAACGATACAAAAATTGTAAGGCAACCCTTTCCTAAAATCATGTTGCTGGTGACAAACCATTAGATAAAATAACGACGTAGGAGTAAGAATCACACTGGTGGTGACTGGGAACTGGAGCAGGGTTAGCATTGCTATAGTTACCATATACAGTACCTTAACTGTGGTTCTGTCTTGTGCTTATGTCAAGGTAAGCCTTACCTCGGCATGATCTGCGACCTGGGAAGTAGTCAGTGTGCATGGAGGGGAAGCTGTGACTATCTCCTATTGTGAATGGTGGATCCTGTGTTATCTATATACATTGATGTCACTTTTTAGGCTATGTTCACACGGCTATTTCAGAACGTATGTACATCTGATTGCCGATCGTAAATACGTTCTGAAATCAGTTAACAATCAGTTGCAAATAAGCTTCACTAAGTGTGGCACATATTTGTAACTGATTTCCCGACGGATTCACCACCTACATTGAATGGAGATGGTGAATCCGTCCGTAAATAATTGACATGCACATTGTTTTTTCGTCCGGATTGCCGTCGTCAATCCGCGGCGGCAATCCGGCACGGAAATACGCGTCGTGTGAACGACGAGCCGTATTTTCTATTGAAATCAATAGAAAATTAGGCTTAATGACTGTCTTTCTGATGATTTGTCACGGATTGACGATCGGCAATCCGTCTGGCAATATCGTGTGCATGAGGAATTAAGCCAGTGTGAAGATGGCTATTAGTGATTTTAATCCTGCCTGTGCTGATAATGAAGAGACTGAGGAAATGTTTTCTCAACAGAACAGGAAGTGTCAGACTATTAATAGGCCTAGTGGCCAAAGTGAAAACTGCAGGACTTCAGTATTTTTATAAAATATTGATCGTGATTTGGGAAATTTAAAAAAAAAAAAAAAACACCCAAAATTCTTTAAAAATTACATAAAACATGATCTTAACAATAGGTCATTTTCTGATGACTCATTTACTTGAAATGGGCTTGTAAGTGATAAAAAACAAACAGAAACAGTGCCCCACTTGTCCACAGACTTTTGTCTGACACTGCAGCTCAGTTGTGCCGAAGTGAATATGGCTAGTCGTTGGGACTACCAAATGACCCTGCCTTTTACCTTTATATACCAACTGTGTTTTATACCCTAGAAGATTAAGCATGTGAAAGAATAAGATGTGGTGCTTTTACCTGTTTGATGGCCTCAACCAAAGTCACAGTTTTCCCAGTTCCTGGTGGTCCAAATATGAGGTATGGGGCTGGTCTGGATAATCCACTCACAATCTGCTTTACAGCCATGAACTGTTCTTGGTTGCTTTCAAGTTTTTGGTCATACAAGCTAATAAAAGGAAAAGTAAATCCTGATTAAAGTCTAGCATAGTCTGAAACACATTGGCCATTCGTTTCTTTGTTCTGGTCAGTTTATAGTCTGTTGCTTTACATTGATTACAGGCATGTTCATGATTTTTGAATATTTGGGAATAAAGCTTGAATGTTATCTGAAGAGTTGGTGCTGGCACATCTTTGGATTATCAACTATCATGGAGTACACCTTGCCTTTGCACCCCAGGTGAGCTGTGTATTCAACTATTCGATATAACTTAAGAATGATGGCAAAATGGGATTACTTCAGAACTTCTTTTCTGCAGAAAATCAGACAAATATTACCTTAGTCTGTCTGCACTGGCAATGCATTGTTGGTTTGATCCAGTTGGAAACAGACATTCTTGCAGTTTTTTCTTTACAGCCAGATCAACTGCCCTGTGTTGAACCTTCAGCGGCATGCGGTTGAAAGTAAAGGTGACATCAAACAGCATTCCAGGAATGAATTTCTGCACAAGACTAATAAATAAAGACATCAGAAATGTTCCATATACAAGTCATACACAGGTAAGGCTAGACATATCTTTTTTTTTAATGGGAAGCCATAGGAGATATATGCTTTTTTGTGGGAATGCAGTTGCTTACGTCCACGCCATATATTAAGTGCCATTTTTTAAATATGGATGCCAAAAGTAACATTCAAACATGGTATGGCGTAAGGCATATTAGAATTAAATATACAGTAGTATCAAATATAATTTTATATAGATTAACCAGTTCCTGACCTGGCCATTTACCCTCTTTCTGCATAGACACATTTTCATTTTCTTCAGTACACGCGGTCTTGAATGCTGGAATGCATTTTTGCACTCCGTTATTCTATTAATTTCTTCTTTTTTCCTTGGCTTTATTTCTGTTATTTTAATCGGCATGCAGGGGTGTAGCTACAGGGGTTGCAGCGATAGTCGCTACCGGGCCCAGCAGCCTGAGGTGGCCCAAATGCCCTCCTGCGGCTACCGGGCCCAGCAGCCTGAGGGGGCCCAAAAGCCCTCCTGCGGCTACCGGGCCCAGCAGCCTGAGGGGGACCAAATGTCCTCCTGCCACATAAGAAGATACTAGCATTGTAAATGGTGCATGGTAACTGGGGGACCCCATTTCGCTTTTCGCACCAGGGCCCAAGAGCTTGAAGTTACGCCTCTGCCGGCATGATTTTTTTTTTTAGAATTGTGGGAGGGAAAAGGTTTATTTATTTACTTTTAACAGCAAAAATAACACTAAGGACAGACTCACACAGCGTATAGCGGTGCGTATTGTGTGTGCCACTATATTTTGTGTGGCCACCATTATTTTCAAGCACTGCCTTAATTCTCTTGTGCATGATGTTCACTAGAGCTGCACAGGTGGCCGCTGGAAGCTGGTGGGTGTTAGAGACCTTGTTCTCCTTCACCTTCTTTTTGAAGACTTTATTTTTGGGTCTCTATCTTCTCATGGCACATAGCATGGCAGACAATGGACATTTATCCCCTTTGCAGATGACTGGTATTAATGCATATTACACTGAATGGTTATTGACCTTTCACTGGTTCCCTTTAAAGGACATTACAATCTGTATAAACATATACCATCATTTTGATTTATTCCTACTCTTCAGAAGCAAAGCCATCCAACATCTATAAAATAGATACTAAATCACTCCTACAGGACACCTTCAGGCATCAAGTGTAAAGACTGAGCAGCCATGTGTTCCCCATAAATATAGAAGTGGTTTGTCTCTGTTAAAGGGGTTCTCTGGCTTAGAAAACCTATTTATCTATAACCTAGTAGGGAATTCTGAGTTAATAGAAGAGGAATCCCATGTCTGGAAATTCTATTCTTGGTCATAAAGATTCTCTCTGGAAGATCTGTCCTTTCCTGCATTACATGGACATACCATTGATTTTAATGGGCACTTCTCTTCATTGTCCCTGTTTAGGCACTGCAGTTAAACTAAACTGAAAACTAACTCGAAGGTTATCCCACAGAATACAATTAATTGCAAAAGGTCTCAGCAGGGGATACTTATCGATCAGCTAATTGTCAATGGATCCTTCTAACAAAGGAATTGTCCAAATTGGAGAACCCTTTTCAGCAGTGTCAGTCTGGGGTGCCTAGGGTCTGCCGGTGGAGTTGATTCTGGGGACCCATCGGAGTGGATGTGGGACCCACCAGTGGAGGGGATGTGGGACCCACCGGTGGAGTGGATATGGGACCCACCGGTGGAGTTGGTTTTGGGGGTCTACCCTACAGCTACTGTACATGACCCATATTCTGCCTCTTGCCTTTCTGCCTCTCCCAAGGCTGCATACGCAGTTGAAAAGCAACTCCAGGTCTGCTATACCCAGGGAGCCTGCTTTTAAGAACAAAGTTGAAACCCAAAATGCCTAATCCTTAGTTCTCCCACCATGTGCTGATGGGGAAAGTCAGCTTGCCCCATAAACTTGTTTTCCCCATGTTTGACTGGTTCCGACAAAATCTGCAGGTTCAGCCGACATTCGTAGGGGCAGCTTTAGACACTATTTTATATCGTCATACAAGTACTGCAGGTTTAAAGTTGCACTAAATACTTTAATATATTTCGTGTAAGTCAATATAAATCTCAAATTTTTTTCTATTCCTGTGCAAAACCATTCAAGTCTGATTTCCGGTATACAAAGGGTATTAACATCTAAACACTTACTTTTGAGAAAATCCCAGTTTAACTCTTTCCAGCTCAACACCATGCACATAGCCCTTGTAGCTGATTTTCCTAGGGGACTCGGGTTCATCAGACATGGTCACAAAAAGGTGATCTCCCTTCAATACAGAAGGCCTGTTTTCAGCTACTCCTGGCACCTATGACAATAATACAAAAGAAGCATAAAGTAATTCTCTATTATATATTGTTTATATGGTGTCTAAAGGTCTAAACATAAGGTACACAGTACTGTACAGTTCCACTATTTGAGAACCCCTAGACCAGAAAAACAAAATTAAAGTGAACCTGACAGCAGGTTAATGTCCTGTCTGAGAGTAGGATGTGAAAAGAGGGAGAGAAGCTGAGCTCTGTGATGTATAGGCCCATATGAATAAAAGCAGGGTTTCTGAGTATAAAAAAAAGAGAAAATCCAGATACGACTCCTTAAAAGACAGTGAATGTTCTGATGACCCCACCAACTTACAAAAATGGTCAGCACTTCTTGAACAATTTATTATGTTTGACAAAGTTATACCTGTTGTTACTCCCAATTCAGAAGTTATAACGGAATTACTCTTCATGTCCCTATCGTTCCCTCGTTATCACAAGTGTCAGATATTTCGCCTTCCAGTGAGAACCAGAGAAGACAGCATGTAATGTAAAGGGTTGGACCATTTTTTAAAAATACTCATGGGGGAGGGTTATAAAATAGAAGAAAAAATAAACTGAACTTTTAAAACTGCTGATTCCAGTGATCCTGGTTGAGTCACTTTCCTTGTTCCTACACAGTCCAATATCAGTAGCACACTATCAACTAAAAAAAAAAGCTATAAAAAGGCACATAGGAATTTTTGAAAAAGCATTTCTGCTACTTAGGATACATGAAAAATTGTTGAGGTTCTTGGTTCACATTTTTGATCAAAAAAGTTTTTGGATGTGCAAAGCCAAATATTGTTTCTATTCCTTGCTCCCTTGACCCTGCAGGTCAAGCCACAGAGGTCACTTCCAGGACATAGGACATATGACCACTGAGGCCTGTGATTGGCTGCAATGAAATGAATTTTTTTATATAACCTCCTTAACCAACTGACGAGCATTTTTCAAGATTGGAGAAGCCCTTTAAAACTCCTCCTATAAGCAGTCAGCATATGCTGTATCGGATCCACGCACTGAAATTGTCGCGATTCATTCGTTCCCGAACTGAAAAGCCTTCAACCTTCACAGCTTTTATGGAAAAATAGCAGAAGGGCACTTACATTAAGGATCAAGAGATTTTTGTTTCTTTTATCTTTTTCCATTGTTTCGCTCGGTCTGTCATATTTTCGGATATCAATCTCCATTTGTATCTCTTCTAGGTGCAGCAGCAAGTGAAATTTCTCATGATAGTTGTTAAAGTCTAAGGGTGACATCAGCAAATTCCTGAAATTATATAAATGATACAACTATATATTTCGATCACAACCGGTGGGAGTAAAAGAAATGCAAGCTGGTAAGCATAGAATACCTCCAATGAGGAGGTTTCCCTAACTCCTCCATTGATTGCATCCACATATAAAGCAGGAACATATATTTAAAACTTCCATTTATTGATATATCCTTTAAAATATATATAACTTTTCATGTGCACAGTGCTACTTGCGTTTAGCGGAATAGAGATGTCCGACATCTTGATAGGAGTGATTTGTTTAAAAGAGCAGTTAAGAACAAGCAGACTGAACGAATATTGCATACGAGTGTGTATGACGCTCATAGTGAGTTAAGTAAAAAGACCATTAAAAAGCACTGGCATATTTTGTCCAGTGATGATAAATATGGCAGATTGTTCAAACAAATACCACATTTCGTTTATAAAAAAAGGGCGCACCATCGGCAGCATGATCACGAAGGCTGAGTTTAAGCCTGAGAAAGTTGAACAGGATAGGATTGTTTCTAAAAGCATGGGTACATACCCATGCTTGAGCTGCGTTAATTGCAGCTCTATAATCAAAGGGCCGTCCATCAACCATCCTACGCCGGGGACTAAGATTAATTTACGAGGCTTTATAACATGCAATTCTAAATCAGTCATATACTTTTTAAAAAGGGTATGTAGGACAAACTATGAGAAATGTTAAAGAATTAATGAACATCATTCACATATAAGAACTGCGAAAAAATCCAAGCCTAAAGTTGAGGAGTATAATAAAAAGAAATATGGAGAAAGTACTGTAGCCAAGCACTTCAGCGAGTTTGGTCATAATGTTACCGAGCTTCGTTGGTGCGTCTTGGAGGAAGTTAGATGCAGGGCAGGTGAGAACATTGAGAAACGTCTTCTACAAAGAGAGGCGAGGTGGATCTTCAGACTTAACACACTAGCTCCTACTGGCCTTAATGAAGATCTTAATCTCAGGGTATTTTTGTAACTCTCGCTCGTATGTTTTAATTGTTATGTTGTTTTAACAGTTACATTCTATAATTCCATGTCACTTTGGTTTGAGTATAAATGGAAGTTACAAAGGTGAAAGCTCGTGCTTGAGAAAGGAGAGGAGCGTCGCTGAAACGTCGTGCACGTTCACCTCGGCCCGACCTGTCTGTACGTTACTCCACGATTTCTCTCCAGAAGCGGAGGGTTCGGAGCCTTACACATTGGACTTTTCGTCACGAATGTGCAAATGAAGAGTTACAACTATATATTTCTCAGAAAAGTGGCTCTACTAGAACAGTATACAATATATTTTTTAATAATTGTGTAATCTGTCAAATTATCTTTATTCCATTTTTGTTTGATAAATAGATGCAAATATCTTTCCTACAACTAAACAGTATGGTCTCAACAATAATGTAAGGAGAATTGTGTATTGAAAATATTGTACATCTAAGGCATATTTGTGTTCAGTTGTTTGAGCTGAGAACAGTTGTGGCTTAAAGGGAACCTGTCGCATAGATTATGTCCCCGTTGCTGAGGACAGCACAAGCTAGTGTCAGACATGCTGTTTCCAGCGCTGTGTCCCTTATTCTGTAAGATAGTACAGTGTAAATTTAGAGCATTTAATGCTCAAATCTGCAGTTTTCAGCCTGAAAAAGAGTGATGAATGGAGTCTGTTTACTTAATGTCCTGCCCACCTCACAACTGATTAACTTATTACTTCGAATAGGTAGAAATATGTGAATAACTGGGCTAGCATCGGATGGATGGGGCTAACACCTGCTCATGAATAAGATTGACTCTTTTCTGGCTGAAAATTGCAGGATTTGAGCTTTAAATACTCTAAAAACTACAGCATCTTACAGAATAAGGGACAGCGCTGGAAACAGCATGTCTGACACTAGCTTGTGCTGCCCTCAGCAAGGGGGGGCATAATCTATGTGACAGATTCCCTTTAAAAGATTTTTTCCATCTGGCTGTTTCACAGAACCTGCTCTTCACAACCTATGAAAACTGCAATGTTTCCAGATTTAAATATATGTAATAAATTAATTTAAACAAGAGGACATTTTCTGATGACAAACTCCCTTTAACTATGTACATAATTGACTAGGGAGATAGACTATTTAAAATGTGGTGGATCTGAAGTTACCTATCAGTGCTGGGAAAAGGATTTGCAATAAGGAGATTATTGTTTGTATGAAACAGAGGTTAAGGTTAAAGAACAATGGCCCTCATTTACTATTGTGGTTGCAGCCTTAAGGTAGAAAAAGAAACACAGAGAAGAAGATATCATAATAAAACATAACTTTTACTAGAGAATTTTTTTAAAAATGGCACCAAGGCTATAACTCTCTCAGGTAAATAGTAGCCAAGAAAAAAAATTAATAATCTTATTTCCACAAAAACAAGGACAAAAAAACTACTGACCTTGTTACACCCTAAGTGAGAAAATACATAAATACACTCTCTCCCTACCTGACACAGAAAGAGAGAGGTCTCTCTAAGGGATACAGCTGATGCTCTAAGACCCGCACTCGGGTCGGTATCAAGCAGGCATACACAGGATTCAAACGGGTAACAGCTTTCCATATCTTTAATATGTTGTTCTGAAGGGGGTTCTTTTGAGGACTCCATTGAGGTACTCCTTTCAAGTACAACCTCATATCCTGTGTTCTGCTTCTACTTTTTACAATACTCTTTTCCACATTAAGGTAAGGTAATGGATGTATTGAAATGCATCTCTGTAACTAAGGGATGTTTTACCTTTTGAGATAAACACTCTATACCCTAATACTTACTATATAGCTATTTGCTATTTTTTCCTGTTGCCCACCCCAATTTTGTCCCCTGATGTGATCGTTTTTTTGGATTTAAAGGGGCCAATCGAAACATGTTGGGACGGGGCTATAGGGACGCATAGGGCTTTCCTTTTCCCGAAATAGGGATAGGTTCCAGACGGGAACGCCCTTATCAGGGCGATTTGCCTGCTCTGTGTCAGGTAGGGAGAGAGTGTATTTATGTATTTTCTCACTTAGGGTGTAACAGGGTCAGTAGTTTTTTGTCCTTGTTTTTGTGGAAATAAAATTATTCATTTTTTCTTGGCTACTATTTATCTGATAGATTTATAGCCTTGGTACCATTTTTTAAAAATTTTCGAGTAAAAGTTATGTTTTATTATGATATCCTCTTCTCTGTGTTTCTTTTTTGATTATCAAGAGGTTGTAGTTAGCCACATGTTAATTTAGGTGGTTTTGCGTTTGTACCCAAGCAGACTTAAGGTGTCATAAAATATGTAGCAGACACTTGGGCATTAGCCACTTTCGGTGAGCTCTCCTACATGGGTCATGGCTTCACAGAAAGTTAATGTGGCTTCCACATAAAATGGTGTGACCATGATGCAACATGCGGCACCAAAGGCTGTCCAAAAAAGGTGCCAAGTGTCTGGCGTAAAAAGTATGACAACTTAAAGCTGATCTAAAAAAAATAAAAAAAAATTCTAAATGTAAAAGTATAATAAACATTTCGATCATACGGTACCTTTCCTTTGATGCAAATGATGTAACCCTTGTAGAACCAGTACTTGAGAACAGTCCATCTAATATACCTGATCTGAGGTATGAAGGTGGAGGAAAGTTTCCAAGTGGAATTTTCTGTTCTAAAGAATATACTATAGACCTTCAGAAAAGATATAGAATTCATCCATATTAGTTATGTTTATATTTTGCACCATAAATCTTAAACTATAAAAATCATTAACCTGAACAAAATACCATTTGCTCCTAGAGACTCAGCTTCACATTACCAACTTCATACAAAGAAGAAGAAAAAGTATTTAAAAAGGATTCATAATTAGCCCATATGGGCAGAGTCCTTTTCCCCATCATACTAGATTATAGTTTACTCAGTGATGAATATTGTACTTGTTTTATGCGATATATTTAAAGGGAACCTGTTGTGTGGTATATACCATCCTACCCGAGAGTGGGATATAATAGTCGGAGAGTAGCCAAGCTCTGCAATATATGGAGTTATATGACTTGGAGCAGGATATGAGTAAAAAGCACAGTAAATTCTGACAGGACTCCTAGGAGAGAGCGAGTCCTGCTTATTCTGCCCACAAACAATGATTTAGAAGGAGAAGTGTATCTCCTTCCAGCCAGAGGCACCATCCAGCCAGTAAGTTTTACTCTGCAGTGACGAGGGGCAACACCCTGAAACAGCTGTCTGTAGATGAACTTTACTGGCTTAGTTTCAATCTTTTTCACATTGCAAGACTTAGTCACATGTGAATTGAGGATTACTAGATCTAATAGATGGCGCTGGTGAGCTCTTCAGCTCTTTCCCAAAAGCCTTTGTTCTTCACATACAATGAGTTTCAGCTTTCCCCGTATTAGTGTGTTTAGAGAGCAAACTGTCGATCACTGTATGTGGGTGGGGTAAGCAGGCTCTCACTCTTTCTCCTAAAAGTCCCATCAGGATTTACTTTTGAGTTTTAGTAAGAAATTCTGTTCAAACGTATAAAATCACTGAGATTTGCTCCCTCTATCATATCCTGCTCTCAGAAAGAGAAAGCAGGCTCTGACTGGCCCACAGGGGAATAGGGGAAACCCCCGGTGGGCCCGAGCATGGCTGAACTGGAGTTGGTTTTTAACTGCATATACATCCTTATAAGAAGCAGAAAAAGAGAGGCAAAAGCAAGAGGCAGAGTATAAGAGGCATGTACAGTCATTTACAATAGCTGTAAGCCCCTAAAATAAACTCCAGCGGTGGGCCCAGAAACTGCTGAACTGTTAGGGCCCACAGGTGGAGTTGATTCCAGGGGCCCAAGAACCAGTCCGAAACTTCCTGAAAGGGTCCCCTTAAAACTCTTTTCAGATGTACAGCACCCTGGAATTAATGGTGCTTTAAAATAAATGATAAAATAGACAAAAAACTTTGAAGACAATGACTGCCCAGGAACAAAATAGACAAAGATATTCGTTTTTAACTACTGACCTGTCAGGTGGGATTCCATCCTCCTCAATTCTTGTGACAAACCTCAAAAGGTTTCTTTGATAGGGACCATATTTGGATGTTGGGGCCAGATCCTCAGCTAATCTACTGTTACAAACTGCAGAGAGGAACCTCCCGATTAGAAATTTCTGGCTAGATTCTGGATCTCCTCTTTTGAATTCAAACACAATAATTACAGGGAAATACCCGCAATAAGCTGTTAAGGCGCTCACAGAAACTTCATATACATCTCCTAGTGTGAAGAAAAGACCAAGAACATGCAGTTAATAGCTTTGTTCTTAATAGGTGATAGTTCAAGACTGCATTGTTTTGTGCAACCATGTCACAAAAGAAAACTGCAATGGCCTTTTGCTGCAAAAATGTGACTTAAAGAGAACCGGTCACATAGGATTATGCCCTCTTGCTGAGGACAGCACAATCTACTGACAGACATGCCGTTTCCAGCACTGTGTCCCTTATTCTGTAAGATGCTGGAGTTTTAGAGCATTTAATGCTGATTTTCAGCCAGAAAAAAGAGTCATTCAAAGAGTTAGTTTTTTCATGCACTGCCCCCACCTACCTAAAACTGAAAAAAACCTATTACTTTGAATAGGTAGAAACATGTGAATAACTGCCAGGTGGGTGGGGCTAACACCTGCTCATGAATAAGATGCAAGCATTAAATGCTCTAAAACTAAAAAGGGACACAGCGCTGGAAACAGCATGTCTGTTACTAACTTGTGCTGTCCTCAGCAAGGGGGCATAACCTATGTGACAGGTTCTCTTTAAGCAATGCAAGTCTGTGGCTCTTTTTGTAGGTCTATAACATGTTTACCTACAAAATACACACCATTACTGCTTTATTTCCCAACATGGTGCTTTGTACAACACTGTAATGCAGAGGGAGATCTTCCTAAAAACAATTCAACGCATACAGAATTACAGGTATATAGGTGTGCTGTTAGGGCTAGGCAACATGACGGATTTTAAAGCCGCTTTCCAAGAGTTTTAAAAACCTCCCTACCACAGTGCTGAAAAAGAAAGTGAACCCATACTTACATCTCCCATCACCATTGTTCCAGGGCTGCCAGAGCTCCAGTGTTCCCCCGGTCCCTCACTGATGTTAACACGTTCATGGATCACAAGATACCGCAGTCGAATCAATGACCTCTGTGGTCACATGCAGTACATACAGTAACGTGACTGCTAAGGCCAGAGATTGGTTGCAGCATCATGTGATCCAGTAAAATAATTTCATCAGTAAGGGTATGTTCACACAGCGTGTTGAGTCTGTGTGAACATACGTGTTTGGATTTGTCTGTCAGACCCTAAACGGACCCAAACACATATCTAATAAGGTGCATTGTGATTTACATTGCTTTTACTTTGAAACATGCATCAGCGTTCACACGAGTGATCACCGATGCGTCTTATTGGGTCAATTCTTGGTCCGAAAGATGCAGCAGGAGCCCTATTATAAACTATAGGGTGTGATCCTGCTACATTCAACACACATCTGCGTGTTGGATACATGTTGGATCTATTTATGATCCGATCGCTACTGCGTTTTTGGATGCGAAAAACAAATCCAAGATTGGATCCAAAAACGCCGTGTGAACAAGCCCTAAGCGATCGGGGAGGAAGGTGGGTGAAGACACAGGTATTCTGGAACAGTGAGGATCGGAGAGGCAAGTAAGGATTCATTTTCTATTTTAGCAAAGCGGTAGGAAGATTTTAAAAAGTCTTGGAAAACACCTTTAACATGGAATTAAATTTGAATTCTACATTAAAATCCATGTTGAAACCAAGTCCCATTTATTAAAATAGGCGAAAACTGCTTTTACATAGAAAAGCATTAGCAGAAATCCTTATATTTCTGCAAAGGATTCAACGTTGGGTTTTTCCAGTTGGAAAATCCCAACGTGTGAACTTCCCTAGGACCAAAAAACCACAACAGCTATTTTGGTAGAAAAATATTCCATATATTTCATTTAATAGTTAATATATTTTCACAAGGAACCGTTGTTCACCTGGATTTAACACTTTTGAATTGGTAGCAGATACATTTTGTTCATCTTGAAGCGAGAAGATTCGCATCCTGCGCAGAAGTTTGTATTGGACAAAGGTAACCGGTTCGTCGGATGTATTCGCAATTGAAATGGAGACCACCTTTGGTTCAAATAGTGGCAGGGGAAATCTTATCCGGCCATCTCTGAGATCATAGCCCGATTTAATTTCAATTCCATATTTATTTTTTATGAACTCTTGCCTGAAAATAAAGGAAACACACTCAGAGATATATTCCATATCTTCACTCAGAAAGGAATGTTTTTGTAGATGGCATAAAATGTACCGGTTTTCCTTCATCCATTGAATTATTTTTCGCGCTTGTGCTTTTGAATAATTGTTTCCAGGCTGAGCAGATGATAGTCCCTGGTTTCTATTAATAGTCATATATGCATCAGCCAATACTGATCTTCTCGTTACAACCTATTCAAAAAAAAAAATGGTTACTGAATAATATGGAAAACATATACCAATAGCTTCATGTACCACTTGTTGATTGTTGGCGAGTATGCAATGTGGAATTTAAAGAAAATGGATACCTTTGCAGTAATTTGAATGTTTATTTGCTTCATAAATACAAAATTAAATGGGTTGTCCAGCTTAAAAAAAAAAAAAACGATACGATATTCAGCATACAAGAAATGATGTTGTCTTTTAAAAGACTTTCATTGATTCAACAATGCTAATTATGTGTAACTCTGATTTTTTCCATTTATAAAATGGCAAAAGCGAGGCAATTTGAACTTTAAATTTGAATTTTTTATGCTTTTTTTTTTTTTTTTTTTTTTAATTTACACACGCAGTCCCCATAGGGTACTTGACCACTAGAAGACCCAATCGTATTATATAAATAGAGCAGAAAGGTGTACCAAGATGGTGGTTCTACTACAACTTCTTCATTAGGCTTCCAGCTGCCATGCTATTCGATCAGCATCCCACGATCCTGTCACCGGGATCGGTTGAAGGGAAAAAAGTATCACAGTACTGATCCACATTCATTTCGATGCTGTGGCTGCGATTATTGCAGATTTTAAAGGCTTAAAAAGCAGGGATGGGAGCCAGCTCCCATCCCTACTCTTGGTGGTGGCTTTTAGGTGTAATAATCAGTCGGCAAAACAAAAAAAAGTGAGGTCTGCGCCATAGTTAGGCTATGTTCACACCAGCTTTTTCTAAGCAAAAAAATAAATAAATAAAATCGAAAGTGGAATTCTAGGCAGGAATCTAGGCAATACTCAGATTTCTGTTATAGATTGTAACTTTGCAAAAGCCGTTTTCTCCTCCAATTTATAAGAGGTTCCAGCAAGTTGTGCAAAAAGTACTAACATACTGAACAGTTGGACATGTGCATTCTAAAGTTAAGGGATGATCTCAATTCATTAAAAAAAAAAATTCAAGAACTTTCATGTTCATCCTGAAATTTCAACCAGAAGTCAAATATCCCTAACTTTTTGTAGTCAGTATATCTTTCTAATTTTTACAACAAGATGTTGGCAATTCACAATTGTTCTTTACTGTCCATTCTACATTTAGGTACTTCCTTGTCTGTTGGATTCCACTTCCTCTTTTTCCCTTGGAACATTTACTTCCCCAAATCAGAAGATGATTTTTGCTTGAAACCACCTGTCAAATGGTTTATGCTAACATTTCTGAAAGCAGAATGTGATAGAGGGAGAGAAACTGATTTCTGTGATATATAGGTTTATATGATCTGGAGCAGGATTTCTGAGTAAAATGCAGAGTAAATCCTGCATACAGAGATTACTCTACATTAGCATTACTACATACAGATTACTCTATTAACTAATTCGATGACCTCTAAATGCAATTGGCCACACTGGATTTTATTTAGAGGTATCAGAGAGCTAAATACATATGTATGCCACACTTTTCAGTTTTTTAATTTGCAAAAATTTGGAAAGCACATATCTTTTCACTTCATAAATACTTGCTACTTTGTGTCGCTTTATCATATAAAATACTGAAATGTTGCTGCCACGTTTAAAAATGAGTAACAGTTTAAGGGGTATAAATACTGTTACAACCCACTGTATTATAATAACTACCTCAATAAGTATACTTGCAAATATAAGTTACTATAGTTTACATGTGTACCTGTTTAAGTTGTATTATGTGAAGCATCTATACTGTGACTCATTAACTTGTCTGTAATGCCAAGAGGATCAACTGCAATTGATTCTCTTGGCAATATTGACTGGACTGAAATGTTCTTCAACAAGCGCGCTATTTTGAATAGAAGTGCCGACTAACGTGGTTCATAACTTGGCTGTAAGTGTGAGGCTCCCTGAGATTACTTTCCTTGAAAATCTGTGTTGGACCAGTACTCACACCAAGAAATCTCAGACAGTGTCAACTCAACTGAAGAGACAAGTAGGAAGAATCCAGATGAGGGTTTGTTTCCAGGATGAAATTCTTGTAGCTATGCACAATGCAGTAGGTGAAAAGAGGTTGGTTTTGCCATACCTGATGAGCATCAACCGTAAATGGCAGACACCAACTGACCAGAAGACGGGGCAGTTGATGACATCAGAGCCTAAGTACAGCAAATCAAGAATGACAAATCTAGTAACATGCTAAGCCAAGCCAAGTCAGCATCGCTCTGCTCTGTACTGACGAGGGGCAAAACTCCAAAAAGTCTGTATACAAATGGGTGATGCTGGCTTGGCTAAATATCCCTTCTTGCTTTCCAAAGACCCAGTGGGTCAAAAGCAAATTTAGGATTTGTTACATCCAACAGAGGGCGCTTGAGCTTCTCAGCTCCTTTCCCATAATGCCTTGTGATATGCAGATGCTTCGTGGAGTGCAAAAAGGCAATTTCGAATCTCCACACGCCTATACAGGCGCTCTCCCTAAGGAGAGATCTTCCCTTTCTAAATCTACTAACAGGCAGATTAGAAGCAGAAATACAACAATAATGTGGCAGCATATGATCCACACATGTCGCGGGACATGACAATCTATGTAAATAGATTTATTTTTTGCACATCCAACATGGTGACAGTGAGGTGCCACCCCTGAGCACCATGTTGCTGGTGGCTGTAGGGAACATTCAATCAGGGAACTCAGTAGAAACAATATTGTGGTTGATACTGCATGAACATTCCCCAGGGAGGAGATCAACATCTAAAAATGAAGAGTAGAAAACCTTGTAGAAGAAGGAGCAGCACTTTGATTGATTTGTCTGAGGTGAAGGACCTACAAAAAAAACCTTGAAGCAACAAAATGGTAGAGTTGTCCAGTGGAAAGAATATTTTCTACATAATATCTCTTCCTAAAATAAAACACCTGTTATGTACTTTCATTCAATTTGCTGTTTAGCTATTTGTTGAAATAAAGCTCAGTAGTTGAACAGCTCTGTGTTAAGTCCAGGAGATCAAGTATATTTCACTTTACTCGGCACAGCCTTTGAAGCCAGACTCCATGAAACTGCCTTCAAACATGCTGAAGACAACAGAGGACACCCACTTAGATGGATATTGGAAGGGAAGAAGATAGTCAAAAGCACAGCAAAGGATTCTAGGGTTGCTCTTTTACAGGGCAAATGGAAACAGCTTTCGAAAAGGAAATTCTGCTGCTTAGCTGCAAAGAAGGGAAGCTACATAAAGCACACGAAAAGCACAAATTAGCACAAAAAGAAACACAGGGATGTGAATGAATGCTCAGGCAAACCATTTTAGTTTGTGTTTGTTCTCTAGACCAGTGTTCCCCAACTCCAGTCCTCAAGGCCCACCAACAGGTCATGTTTTCAGGATATCCCACAGAATGCACTGACAATAATTAAATCACCTGTGCAATGCTAATAAAAGCCAGAAAACATGACCTGTTGGTGGGCTTTGAGGACTGGAGTTGGGGACCTCTGCCCTAGGCAATCCATTCAATGAATACTATATAGAAAGTTGCTTAAAGGAATTTGTCATCTTAATTTTTATTACAACCACATATAAAACACATTATTTTTCTTAAATCGGGATTGTAGACTTATATTCTGTTTATGATTATAGGGATGACCATCAATGCAAAGTTGTGCGTAACCCTTAAAGGGGTTGTCTCGCTACAATGATTGGGTTTTAATTAAAAGATCTTTAAAAAACAAGCAGCTTTGCAATATATGTTCATTACAAATGTCCTACTGATTTTGAGCTAGCCCTGTTCATAGGAGTGCATCAGCTTCTCAAATTTCTATAGCAGCCGACCTGTTGATCCTTATCTTACTGCTGTCCAGGTCTGAATGACTCATCACCTTTGAAGACAGGTCGGAGCAGAGAGCCCCTCCCGCACAGAATTCTTCTGTATGAGGAGGGAGGTGAGGAGGACTCAGGCTTCTATGTCCGTGCTGCCTGGATTAACCTTGTGTGTGCCTGCTTCCTCCTGCTCTCTACACAGATTGAGCAGAGATTAGGCTGATCAATAGATTGACAGCAGTGACCCTGTTTGTTACTATTAATCATGATGTCTGTGGAGCTGTAACTATAATAATACTATACAGATGTGAACATTCATGCTGTGCTGTACTAGGGACACATCCTGAGTAACACTTTGCAGCTTCCCTGCCTCTGTTCTGAGAGGGTTTGTTTGTTGTTGCTGGAGATGTGGAGATATGTAAGCTAAGCAGAGGGTATAGGAACACTTGCAGCCCCTCTGTTCTGCTATTAGCAATCATAGACCCTCTCTAAGGCAGCACACACAGGGTTTAACTCTGGCAGCAATCCCCTGCTGTATAGAAGTTACAGGCGGATAGCTGCCTGTGTGCTGAGGGGAGGGGACGAGGGAGGGGAGAAAGAGGCAGAGAAGCTAGCACGCCCCTCAATTCAACTCCCATTCACAGACAGAGGCTGAAAGCTATTAATGAGACAACTCCTTTAAGTTCACAAAAAAAAAAAAAAAAAGATTTTCCAATTCTAGTCAAACAATATTTTAGTTGTTTATTTCAACAATACAATACAAAATTTTAGAAGTAGCATCTTGACTAACATGCTGTGTTTTAACATCACAGTCAGGTCAGAGTATCAGGTGCAATTTTTTTTTTTCATTTTCAGCAATACTCTGCAGCTTTGCAGAACAGAATCAATTTTGGTCCCATTAATATAACAGATATCTTGGTTAGGGTCATGATAGGAAAACACATCCAATAATAACATGCAAATGGCAGAGAACGCACCTGGCTCAGCTTTACATAGTTTTTTCTTACATCTGCTTTTCCTTCCACTTTAAGGCTATAAAGAACGTTAGGAAAACGTGGTAGAAAACCATATCTAAACAATAAAAAAAAAAAAAAAAAAATGTAATTATGTGCATGTTTTTTTTCATTGTTAGATACAAAAGATATTCAATAACTATAATAGACATTCTACAATGCATTATATTGATAATGTGTTTCGAGGTCTCTTTTCTCTACTGACTCTTTTTTTGATACTGTACTCACCACTTACCTACTAAATCAGGTTTATATGTTAGGGAGCTAGATTATAACAACTGTCCAAAAATCAGTAGTTGAAGCAGAAGTAATTAATTTGATAATATATCAAATGTTAAAAAAAAAAAAAAAATTCTGCACTTACCAGACTCCTTTCCTCCTTCTCCTGCTTTCTTAACCACATCATGACCAGACTTTATCCCTTGCTTTTTTGTTTTGTTCAGTACGTGCTAGTTTGAATGCAATAATGCTTTGTTACTTTTGGTCATTCTACTGATTTTTCCGCTTTTTTCCTGTGATATGTAACACTTATTTTTTTCATTACAATTTATATACAAAACCTATGAAAACAGTGCATCACAGTGAGTTTGACTGTTTCCATTTACCACTCACTTCTCTACTCAGTTACTAGTGTAGGTCTGGATGTACATGAGCTGCTGTCTCACCAGGTGGTGATGGTTAAGAGAACCCATGTTCTGAGATTTAAATGTGAATAGGCTATAGGTTTCTAAGTTGGTAATATAATTTTCAGGAAGGCAGAAATGGGTAAAATAATGTCTGATAAACAGATTTTTTAAAGAAATAATATATATTAGAAAACAATTTATTTTAACTTGAAAGCAGTCCCAGACTGGAAGTCTGCCCTACTGGGCAGATTCCCAGTGGGCTGTGTCGCACCGGGCTGATACCTTCCTGGATACAACATATGCCCTAAATTGCTGGATTTGTACTGGTTAGTTAATGGTTTGTGCGTTCTAGGTATAAGCAAACAGTTAAAAGTTTTAGTGAATCAAGGGGCCATTGGCTCCATGCCCTGCCAATTAGTTTTATAGACTGTATTAGGCCTGTGGCCTATAAGACGTCAGGAGAACATCATGACACAGGTGGCATGATGATTTCACAGCATCACGGTGCCTGATATGGGCCTCACATGGAGGATTCTGCTTCTAATCAGGGTGATGGAGAGAGGAGTATTTTTTATTTTATTGCACTAATGGGGGCATTATTAAAGGTGAGGGGCCTTACCTGATTTGGCCTTGCCTACCTACATACTTACCCACCCAGGACCCTCCTTGCCTAGTTATCTAGCAAGGGACTTGCCTAATTAGCTACCTACCTGGAGCCTTCCCTATCTATCTACCTAGGGCCTAGTCTACCTACCTACCTGAGGTCTTGTCTGCTAGCATATCTACCTTGGGCTTTGCTTGCCTATCTACTTAGTTGTGGCCTTACCTACCAGTGGCCCTATGAGCCTACTAAGGGCTTGCCTATCTAATGAGGGCTTACCTAGATACAAAATTGAGGCCTACCTACCTAAAAGTGTGAGTCTTTCTACTGTGAGATGTGTAAAAGCTTTAGTTATCTTTATTTAGGAAAGTAGTGTGTGTACTATAGAGACTTAGGTATAGCAGTAATAAGAAAGTTAGACCCAGTAGGCTATAGGTAAATATTAAGGTTTCTTTCCCCAGCTGTAGTCTGCCCGGTAACACTAGCATCAAACCACTCAGCCAATAGTGAGCTGAGGCTCTGTGGAGCAGAAAGGGGGGTTAGCTGCCAGCAGCGGGGGATTCAAAGATATATAGTGAGACATGTAGTAAATCTAGGAGAAGTCTGCCTGAGATTGCCAGAGAGTGAGCAGAAAGAATCCTCATCATCCCGGCTGGAGATGAGAGGGGGAAGATTTGCATGGAAGGGCAAAAAGCAAGCCTGAGAGAATAAGGACTTGTATATAGTTATCTGTTATCAGCAAGCAAGCCGGGAGGGAGCCGGGGCATAACTTCGGCCTCTGGCCAGAGTGCATTGGAGAAGGGGCAAGAAGCCTCAAACGCAGCAGGAAGGATGTGGTAGCCCCCTGAGCTGAGTGGAAGAGCCACTGAAGGACAGTCAGGTTAGAGCAGTGAGGTCGGCATGGAGGAAGCCCCCTCGGGTACTGCTGGGCGAGTGAATGGTTCCTGAGCTGTTTCAATCTCAATGCAAGCGACAGGATTGTTCTGCAATTGTCGTTGCTGGAGGAAGAAAAGAAGTAAAGCCTCAGTTCTCCCGGTCAGCAGTTGTCTTGTCTTGTTATTTACACTCCGGTAAAACTGAGGACAGTGAGTCCCACCTCGTTTCTCCACACATTTCAAAAGAACCTAAAAGAGTGGCACCCACTATTCTTACACTACTATCTGCCTTACTAATTTGGGGGGGCCATCTGCTTAATTAGGGTTCACCTTCCTAAAAGGGGGTCTACCTATTTGTTGAGCTATATTTAGAATGTATGCTACTCAAGGCACTTTAAGTGCTTACACACCCCATTGGTGTGTCAAGTTGCCCAAACACATTAGATAGCTGTCAGGCAATCATTGGTTAGAGTTTTCTCATTGGACAACTTCGGACTAGTTGGATTACATTGGACCAGTATTGGATCCATTTCTTCAATTAAATAGTCAAAGAATGATGTTGTCAGGGAGTGTAATTAAATAAAGTATTTTTTTATTTTTCTGTTTGGGTTTTTTTTTATTCTAGTGTCAGCTGGATGTATTCTTTGTCACCCCAAGGCCAACCATCAGACTATTAGCCCAGCAAGAGCTTGGTTACTATCAGAAGCAAACCATCTGATGTAATAGTCTACTTCTAGATTGGCTGTGGGCTGCTAATTTTGGGGGATGGGAAGGAACCAATATACATGGACCTTCCCATCCTGTTAATATTAGGCTGCAGCCATCCCAGCTGAGTGCACTATGCTTAAAAAGATAGAATTGGCTCACACATCTAAACAAAACAAACACTGCTGCATGTTATAGCTGTAGCGAAAAAAGCATACTCATTACAACAAAAACACAGCAGCACTCTGCAGGCACTAGACCCAGGCAAAGAAATGCTGCAGAAGGATGTCCAAAAACAGTCATAAACATAAAAGCAATCACTATAGTATGTAGTTTATAGGTATGGAAATGTTTTTATGTTGTTATTGTAAAGCACCAAACACTTTAAGGAGGGAGGTAGGCGGGCAACCAATTCAGTATCTAAACTCATCAGGACAGGGGGGCTAAGGGTTGCACCCTCCATGCACCTTGGTGAGATTTTCAATGTAAGACATACTTTTGGGCCCACCCAGTACTTTTGGCTGTCCTATGTTCCAGCCACCGTGTGTTCCTTCCAAGGAATGCTTTCCCACTCAACACATTTTCCTTCACTGTACTGCATCTTTATAAAACACTCTGCTTCTTTTATATTATAACAATAAAAAAAAGTTTATTTAACCCCTTCAGTGGTACCATTGTCCATTCCATAACATTTAATGGGAAGAATATGAATGAATATATATATATATATATATATATATATATATATATACACACACACACTAAAAAAAATTTTCATTTTAACTATTGTTTTAATTTTTTAAGCTTTTTTTTTTTTATTACGGATTTCTGTTACTGTCTAGGTCTAAAATTCACTTTGTTGCCTATAGCAACCAATCAGAGCGCCCCTTTCATTTCATATAGTGCTCTGGAAAAATGAGAGGGACGCTCTGATTGGTTGCTATGGGCAACAAAGTGAGTTTTAGACCTAGACAGTTTTCATACATGTGGCCCTTAGTTTCCATAGGATTGTTGAACATGCAATCACCTTCTTGCTTGAGCTAGGGCAGTACTGATGTAGTGTTGTATAAAGGCATACCATCGATCTCCCAGTAGGGTATGTTCACGAGGTGTGTTGAGTCCGTGTGAACATACGCTTTTAGATGCGTTTGAATCCCTCTGTCGGACCCCAAATGGACCCAAACGTGCATCTAACAAATAGCAGTGTGATTTACATTGCTTTTAATATGAAGCATGCATCGGCGTTCACACGAGTGATCACTGATACATGTCCCACTGCGTCTTTCTGATCCATTCTAAGAATCGACATGTCAATTCTTGGTCCGAAAGACACAGCAGGAGCCCTATCTAAAACTATAGGGTGCGATCCTGCTGCATCCAACACGCAGCTGCATGTTGGATATGTGTTGGATCCGTTTAGGGTCCGATTGCCAATGCGTTTTTGGATGAGATTTTCGAATCCAACACAGATCCAAAAACACAGTGTGAACAAGCCCTTACACCATGGCCCAACATTCTAATCCAAGTAAGCCCGCTCCATTCCCCCCTTCATGTAGTTTGGACAAACAGGTATGTCCATTTGTCTGAAGGGGTAGGGTGTTAAACTCTTCTAATCGTTATAAAGCCCATCTTTTCATACACTTTTCTTTTGACATTTAACAGTAAAAAGGGAGAAAAAACTGCATTCCTTGACATACATTTTTTCCTACGATTTAAAGGGGTTGTCTCGCTACAAGGATTGCTTTTTATGTTAAAGATCTTGCAAAAAAAAGTCACTTTGCAATGTTTGTCCATTAACAGTGTCCTACCTATTCCTAGATATCCCCTCTTGTATGGGCTGCATCAGCTCCTCAGGTCGCTATAGCTACAGACCTGTTTGATCTCTCCTGATAGGCTGCCAGCCCTGCTTGCTGTAGCTACAGACCTGGCTTCTAATGCAGCCTAGTAGAAGCCAGTAAACACGCCTCTGAATTCAAAAATGAAACCGAGAAAATGGAACTGAGGTAAAATGAATCAATGTAGTGAGACAACCCTCTTTAAAACACGTGTAAAAATCCACCACTTGATTCCTGCAGGTTAAGGCATTTTTCAGAGCTCTTGAGGTTCTATATAGAAGCTTATAGAGGAAAACTACAGAAAACACTATGCATAGAGCATGCTGCTTTTTGACTGAAACATCAATGGCAATCAAAAATACTGCAAAAACAGTACAAACCCACTGCTGTATATGTGGGTTTTACAGTATTTTACTTTAGATATTAAAGTAGAATCTGCGGACAGCCTTAGGGTGAGTTCACATGGCGGATTTTAATGTTGATTCTGCATTGGGTCACTCATTACAATCCTTGCGTGTTCCAACAACCACTTGAATGGCCGGTCCAAGCTCTAGTTTACACACCACATATTCAAATCTTTTGAGCGGTTCCTTGTCGGATTTCACTCTGTCAGGAGTGACGAGAAGGAGCAGCAACACTGGTTAGCACCATTGAAATGTGGCTAGCCCACTTCGAAATCAGAGGTGAATATCCTCTCTGCAAAGTAAAAATCCTAGGTGGTCCAAGGTATCACCTCGCAATTCTGCTGAGGATTGCACATAGGACTTTTCCAACTGGAAAAGTTTGATGTCTGAACAATTCCTTAACAGAAAAAATATATATATAAAAACACACAAAAAACAAGAAATGCCATTGGAAAAATATAAAAAAATGTGACGTACCAAAGCTTAAAAAGGTGAATCACACATTCAGTTTTTTGAGCCAAACAGAGCTGAGGATATAAGAGAACAGAGAAACCATTTTCGTTTTTGGTTTCAGGCTAAAAAAAAAAAGCTGCTCAAAAGAGTGCAAGTGGGATCGGAGCTGAAGACACACACAAAGTATTCTGCAACATTTTTATTGCCGTTCGTAATGTTTTATAATTAACATTATTGACCAGATGTCACATTAAAGTCAACAGTGAATTTTTAAAAGCAATGTACAGAGATGTTTTGTGATTTCTTTTCACAATAAGGCCTCGTTCACACGGCTTATTTGGGCACGGATTGGCGCCGTACTCCGCGCCGGATTTGCGCTTCAGTACGGCGCCAATCCGTCCCTGTCATTACGGTAATCCACTGCTCTCATAGAGAACAGTGGAATCCGTCGCTCCTCCCCGCTCGGCAAATCCGCCGCGGGGGGAGAAAGTGACATGCACATTATTTACGGCGCGGACGCATTGTCTATGGGGCCGGGAGCGGCACCCCCGCCACGCTCCGGCCCCGCCCCCGTCCCGTCCCTTATTCACGGCGGATTTGTGAGCTCAATACGGCTCACAAATCCGTCGGGAATAAGCCGTGTGAACACGGCCTAAAGCTTGCTCTATATACAGCATTTTTTTCCTATAGAGTTCTCAAAAAAAAAAAAAAAAAAAAAGGTAAGAAGCTTCAGAAACCCCAGAAAATTCAATGCATGCTTCAAGTGGCACAAAGGAAATGAATGGCATAAAAAATGGCATACTATGAAAAACACTTAAAATTTATAGATCCTAAAATACTTACATCTATGTTTGCTTTAAGGCCTTCACTTGTACTATTTTTAAGTGTAGTCTAATAAATTAAAATAGATGCTACACGTTTTTTTCTCAGGGTGCTTTCACACGGTGCGGTTTTCGTGCGTTTTTGTGCATTTTTGGTGCAACAATGTATAGCATTAATTGTTGTGCCTTCCTGCACAAAAAACGCATCCAAAAAATGCATCAAAAACGCACCAAAAACCGCACTGTGTGAAAGCACCCTTAAGGATACTTTCACAAATTGCTTTCAATGCAATTTGCTGATCCAAAATTAGGATAGGAATTAAAAGGAGTAGTAAATATGGAGGAAGGATTAAGAGGTGTCGTTCCAAAAAAAGATTTCCAGGCTTAGCTCAAACCACACTGGCAGTTTTCCTTAGAAAAAACAACAACAACAAAAAAAAAACAAAAAAAAACTGTGAAACCACCTTAGGGGTATGTTCACACAGCGTTTCTTAGATGCGTGTGATTTACGTTGCTTTCAATGTAAGACACGCATCGGTGTTCAGACGTCTGATCGCCGATGCGCGCTTACATGCGTCTTTCTGATGCATCTTTCGGCTCCGTTCGAAGAATTGACATGTCAATTCTTGATCCAAAAGACGCAGCAGACGCCCTATTTAAAACTGTTCCTGCTGCAGCAAAAACGTATCCAAGCACGCAGCACACTTTTGGTGCGCATTGGATGCATTTTATGCAGCGCTTTTGAATACGTTTTTCGGATTGAAAATGTATCCACAAAACGCAGTGTGAACATACCCTACGGGTGAATTCACGTACTACTAAAGCACTCTGTGCTGTCCCCCACTCATTTCTATTTCCCCAGCAGCCAGTACGCAGGGTTATCATAGCACCCTTTAGGAATTGTGCAGGAATACTCTCCTGTCTGATCTAACATACGACATGGAAAGACGCAATTGCATGTCATGCAATTGAGTTGCTGACACCCAACAAGTATCATACACAGATCCTATAGTAATTATTAGGAACCAGGTATGGTACTTGTAGTTCATCAGAGAGTGGCCTCAACAACCCAACCACCCAAAGTGTTGTTGCATCTCTCCACACCTGATGTTAGATTCTGTGGGAGAGTATGACTGAGAAACCAGGATAAAAAACACGCAGCTCAAAAAACTTATTAGGGTAAAGCTAGTAAAGAACAGAAAATGAGCAAATGAGTCATCATTGTCAGTCACTTACCCTTTTCTGTCTGATGGGTAGAGTGGGCTCCATTGCCTCTGTGAAACTGCAGAGTAGTACATTGTGTCTGTCCATACAACCTGGTGGATTAACCAACTATGGACATGGACTTGTGTTGTCCTTCAGCTTCCTATCTATTAGACTGACTCCCATAGTGCACCTGGATGTGACTACCATTCCCAATAACACTGTCATAGCAATGCAAAGAGAGTCGCTGTTACCTCCCACATGGTTATGGTTCAGCTTGGTCACATCTACCTGGTTTATTACCGCCACTCATCGGCGTATAATTCTGTATTTCCACTTAGATCAGCAGTTATATCCAGAACATTGTGCTGTCTTCAATTTAACACCTTACCTCATTAGCAGAACATGGTCATAGATGAGAATGTATGGCCTATACTGAAACCTTTATCTTTAACCATATACAGGATCTGTAACAACTATTTACACCCTGGAAAGGTATTCTGTTTTACTGTTCATCGATATCAGAGGCTTTAAATAGGAACTATATACAGACACCTGTAATTTACTAAGATCCTGCACCTTTGTGTGTTCAAACCACAGTGGTTTATATCAAAAAACATATTTAAAGAGGTTTTGCCACTTGGCAAAATCCTATTTTGAGGCCCGCTCGTATCTCAGTATGAACCGGCTTCTGCAAACATGGAGAGGGCCATGCATGAACAGTTCAATAGAGTTGATTCTTGGGGCCCACCCTACAACTACTAGACATGCCTCTTGCTTTCTGTCTCTCTTTGGCCGTGTTTCACACGGCTTATTCCCGACGGATTTGTGAGCGCAATACGGCTCACAAATCCGCCGTGAATAAGGGGCGGGGCGTGGGGGCGGGGCCAGAGCACGGCGGGGCGCCGCTCCCCGGCCCCATAGACTTGCATCATCCACGGCGCGTATTGCACCTGGATAATGTGCATGTCACTTTCTCCCCGCCGGCGGATTCGCCGAGCGGGGAGGAGCGACGGAATCCACTGTTCTCTATGAGAGCAGTGGATTACCGTAATGACTCCGACGGATTGGCGCCGTACTGCAGCGCAAATCCGCCGCGCAGTACGGCGCCAATCCGCGGAGAAATTAGCCGTGTGAACGAGGCCTTTCTCTGCTGTTCTCCCTGAAAAGCAGCCTTGACACACCCAGCGGCCCATCAGCGACTTCTCCTGCAGGCCAATCTGAGCCTGTAAACAAACATCAGATATGGAGTATACGGACAGCCTTTCACATATTGTTTAAGGATATAGAATAATATAACATACTGTACATCAGGTCAAAAAATATACAGCTAACACAGTCACGTTTTGGGTTCACAAGGTGTAAAAAACATGTTGTTTTTTTTTCCTTTGGTGCCTTTTTATTATTTTGCATGTTTTGCATATGTTTTATCGAATGTCTTTGGGGCATAATTTAGTGAGTTTTTAAGAAAAGCCAACTTCATTGTATTTAATGTGGGTGGTTTTATGCGTTATGACTTATTTCTGCAACAACAAAATACACATGTAATTTGGTTAATTTTTTGAAATCCTCATTCACTATTGTGAAATTACACTGTAAAATATGCGCCAAGCACAAAGAATTGACATGCAAATGTGTTTCTTTTTATATGTTGCATAGTGCATTAAATGCACCATGTGCACTAGTGGTCCATACTCCTGTATTTTTGACACATATTCAGGTATTGTAAAGGAATGTGTCATCAAAAATGACTTCTTGTTTAACTCACATTTTTATGTTAACCACATTTTTTTAAGAATTTTGGGTTATATTTTTTTTTAAAATTTTCCATATCACTTTCAATATTTTTTAATAATTCTTAAGTCCTGCAGTTTTCACTTTGGCCACTAAGCCTAATAATAGCCTGACACTTCCTGTTCTGTAGAGAAAGATTCTCAGTTGTCTGCTCATTAACAGCACAAAGAGGGTCAAACTGAAAGGAGACACCAGTGTGAATAGATAACACAGGATCCACCAGTTACAAGAGGAGATAGTCACAGTTTACCCTTTCACCTCCCTGCACACTGATTTCTTCCCAGGTCACAGAGCATAACTAGAAAACTCTCTTGTAAAAGTGAATAGGACTGAGTCAGTCTTAAGACTCCTATGTGCATGAAGCTACTGTAAAGCATCTCTCTGACTGCTGTTAAAGCAGTGCAAACAAGGACTAGTGGCCAAAGTGAAAACTGCAAGACTTAAGAATTATTAAAAAATATTGAAAGTGATAGGAAAAAAAAAAAAAAAAATTACTAAAGAATTTATTTAACATAAAAATATGACTTAAACAATGACTCATTTTTTGATGACACATTCCCTTTAAGTGCATACATGTGAATTTTACACATCAAAATGGCCAGATTCACATGATGCTCTTTGAAGCAGATTTGCAAACCAAAACCAGGAATAGATGCAGAAAGCAGAAGCGGTTCAAGCCTTTCCATTATACTTTTTCTCTGTAGGTTTCAATCGTAGTTCTGGCTTACATACACTGCTGCAAAATGAAAAGTGTCGTAAAACATGTTAGGCTATGTTCACACGGCTTATTTGCGCCCCGCAATTACGCCGTGTGGACGGGAGCGGGGGTTGGGGGCCAGCACCTCGCCGGCCCATAGACTTTAGTAAATGACCTTTCACTTATCCCCCCCCTCCCCCCCGCGGCGGATTCGCCAAGCAGGGAGAGGAGACGTAATCCATAGTTCTCTATGAGAACTGTGGATTACAGTAATGACTGGGACGTATTCCAGCCGTTATTCGCGCAGTACGGCGCATAATTACGGACTGAAATACGTTCCATTTTAAGCTGTGTGAACATAGCCTTAGCATGAAGTGGGAATGGCTTTACAAGAAACGAGACGAGGACATAAGGCGCAGCACCCTGCGGCAAATATGCACAAAAATTCTTGTGCTGTTCTAAATAGCTAGACAAGTCTAAAAATACAAAAAATGGATCAAACAGCATGAACCGCTGTGATAATTCTTTAGATTACAATAGTCAATGACGGCCATTGTGTAAACCCAGCTCTATAGGGGATACACAAAGGCAGTCAATTGCTATTGAATCACTGATTAGGGTGGATTTACATACAGCTTTCTATTTGGAAAACTGCCACTAAAGATTTTGGAGACAAAGCAAGAAGTGGAATCAAGAGAAATGGGAAATCTTAAAGAAGCACTTATATTTATCTTTCTTTCTGGATCCATTTCTGACTTAAACTGAAAAAACCATAGTGACAATTTTCCCAAAAAAGCGATGTGTGAAACTACTCCATTTTTGATGCATTATTTTGTTCTGTGGTGCATGCAGTTTTTTGTACAGATGTAAGCTGGAAATCAGTAGGGAGCTATAAAGGCATGTTCACACGGCTTAAAATGGGCCGTATTTCGGTCCGTAATTACGCTCCGAAGTGCGCCAATTACGGGCCGAAAACGGCCCATTCATTACGGTAATTCACAGTTCTCATAGAGAACTATGGATTACGTCTTCTCTCCCCGCCCGGCGGGGAGATAATTGACATGTGAATTACTACGGCGTTACGCGCCCCTGGGAATTCAAGTCTATGGGCCGGCGAAGTGCCGGCCCCCTGCTCAGTCCCCGCTCCCGCCCCGCCCCCGGTCACACGCCGTAATTGCGGGGCGTAATTACGCCCTGCAAATACACCGTGTGAACATAGCCTAAAGTGCACTACAAGCATTGCTTTTTTCCTTTGCTGTGTTGTTTGCACTTTGGGTGTGGTTTTTGGTCAGTGGCAGACATTTACAAATGCAGCATGGTGTAGTTGGGGCTTTTTTAGGCATTTGTTTATTTTTCTGCAGTGTATTCATATCTTTTGTATTTTTTTATATGTTTTTAAGGCATTTTTTCACAATACAAATCATGTGGTAGATGATGGGAAAAAATGTAGAAAAAAGCACACCAAAAATGCATGTAGCTATACACATTATTTTGGAAAAAAATGTTTCCAAAACTGCACGATAGCCTAAAAAACACATGTGTATCTGATGCAGGCTTTTTTTGACCAAAGAAATACCATGCCCTTATAGCGTCATTCGCCTGAACAGCAGAAGGTTTGATGTCCACCCAACAGACTGGGGCTAAACGCTGGCTTTGGTCACATGACATACAGTTACTAATTTTCCATCTAATGACTTTCAATGTGGTCGTGTTGCAGCGTAAGAAATAATGCTACCAAAACCTGATTACTGCCAAATATCCAAACAGGCTTTATTTTGGTTGCCAGTGACTTTGTCATTACAACTGCAATTTATTCTACATGCAGCTGTGACTTGTTTTGCCAATCCAAAATAGTTGCACAAGAGCAAGGGTGTTTTCACACGGTGTGTTTTTGCTGCGTTTTTGATACGTTTTTTCAATGCGTTTTTTGTGCAGGAAGGAACAGCAATTAATGTTGTACATTGCTGCACAAAAATCGCGGTAATTATCGCGAATTTACCGTGAATTTACCCCAATTTTCGCCCCGATTTTTGTGCAGCAATGTACAGCATTAATTGCTGTTCCTTCCTGCACAAAAAACGCATTGAAAAACGCACCAAAAACGTACCGTGTGAAAACACCCCAAGTTGCAGACAAATTGCCTTTTGGTTATAAAACTTGACACCTTGTAGTCCAGCCCTTAAAGAGAATGTATTCCCTGGGAAGAGGATTTCACATGTATTTTGCCTCGTCACAATATGCTTTGTGAACACACCTTTTTCTCTTTCATTTACTGATTGTAGATTTGTTTATTTCTATTTCGGTACATAATTTGAGCTGCTTTTTAGCATTTAGAGACAAAAATCACCATGTAGCCAACACTTAAGTGGAAATTAAAACAGTTACATACTCTTCTAAGGCTATGTTCATACGGCTGATTCTGAGACGGATTTCAGCCGTATTGCGCACCATATTGCGCTCCAATATGGCTGAAATCCGTCCCAGGCATTACGGTAATCCACAGCTCTCATAGAGAACTATGAATTCCGTCTCCTCTCCCTGCTCGGCATACTCCCGCGGCTCGGGGGAGCCAGCAGCCCCATAGACAAGCTTTACTCGCGGCACTTTAAATGACATGTCAATTATCTTCCCGTACATACAATACCATCGTATTATACGCCCGGGGAGAGGAGGCGTAATCCACAGTTCTCTCTGAGAACTGTGGATTACCGTAATGATTGGGATGCATTTCTCTCATATTAGAGCGCAGTACGCCACTAAATAAATGGCAAAATGCGCCCAGAAATAAGCCGTGTGAACATACCCTAAGGCCGTGTTCACACGGTTTATTCAAGACGGAATTGTGAGTCGGATTGCGCTCGCAAATCCGTCTTGAATAAGGGGCGGGTGCGGGGGGGAGGGGAGGCGGGGGGGCCCGGGCCCCCCGGCCCATAGACATCCATTATCCACGGCGTGTATTTCGCCTGGATAATGTGCAAAGTCAGTTTCTCCCCGCCCGGCGGATTCGCCGGGGCGGGGAGGAGCGACGGAATCCACTGTTTTCTATGAGAACGGTGGATTACCGTAATTACGGCGATGGATGGCGCCGTACTGCAGCCCCAAATTTCCCGGGGCGCAGTAAAGCGCCAATCCGCGCCGAAATAAGCCGTGTGAACGGCCCTTTAGGATTTGGTGAGCTCTGACCTTTGCCTAATGTGAATTGTGGATCTTGTATTATCTATATACTGTATATCTGTTTCATTTCTTTGTAATCTGACCTGAAATACTAATGAGGCAACTACTGTGAAATGGATTCTACAAGACTGGATGGCATATCACTACGATATGCCAAAAATGTCAGATTGGTGCAGATCCCACCTTTCAAGAAAAAGCCCTGAAACTTTTTCGTTTTGGATAGAGATGTGGTTGGGACTTTCTTATTAAAATCAATGGGAGTTCACAGTACATTATTCTTTTATTGAATTTTTGACTGAATTTTCTGTTGCATTTCAATTGCCCCAAATTTGATTTTAACCATTTATGATAAAATTTATTTTTTATACAAATATGATTTTCCCTACTCTCCTCTCTTCTCCCTTTCTTATTTCCCTTAAAATTGTCAGCAGTGTATTGGAGTTTTCTCTACTGAGGAAGCAATTAACTATATTTTGATCGGACGAGCTCTTATTTTAAATGTTTACATATATAAGAAATATAATCTTAAACCCTTAATGATCAAGCCTATTTTCTTTCCACATTTGTTTTTCCTTTCCCGCCTTCCTAGAGACATCACTTTTTTATTTCTTCATCTACATAGACATATGAGGGCTTTTATTTTGTGGGGCAAAAATATATATAAAAAATATAAATTTATATCTGTGGGGCAAAAATATATATAAATATAATATATATATAAATATATAAAATATATATATATAAATCATACATGTCGTCCTCAGTGTTTTAATAAATATATAAATATATATATACCGTATTTGTTAAAACACTGAGGGCGACATGTATGATATATATATATATATATATATATATATATATATATATATATAAATATATATATTTATATATCTATTAAAACACTGAGGGCGACACATATGATTTTTGGCGCTTAGACGTAAATTTTTATGCGCATTATATTAGTGTAGAATGCGCCTGATTTATGAACCCGTTCTACTGCGGGTCATATCAGGTGCATTCTAGTGCATAAATGTCAATTCTTTCAAAGTGGTTTACCTGTTCCAGCAGTAATACGCCTGGATTTGTCGTACTGAAGCTATAAATCTATAGTTTTGTACGGTTGTAGTGCACCCAGCCTCCCGCACGCCCCCCGAAATCAGGCGCATAACAAGGTGCTGCGGGCGCTCTGTAATGCGCTTGATACTGGCGTACGGGTGATGGAAAACTATTGCGAACGGGTCTGCGCCTGATGTCGGGCTGAAAAAAGGCCAGACTTCTGCCGCAGCCCCTTTCATACATGTCGCCCTAAATACCCAGATTTTTATGTTCATTCTACTTATCTAATCTATCTATATATACATATATCTATATATGGATAGATACAACACATGCATGGAAATAAGCACATATATATATAGATATATATATATATATATATATATATATATACACACAAAATACGCAGACTTCTATAATCATTCTGTAGATATATTTATATATATAGATATACATTTATCTCCATGCATATGTTATCTATCTATATATATATATATCTATATATATATATATATATATATATATATATAATATATATATATATATATATATATATAAATAGTATATATATATATAAGAGATAGAGAGAGAGAGAAGAGAGAGAAGAAAAAATAAATAAATAAATATATAACAACATATACATGGAAGCAAGCACTTGTTTATATATAACATAATATAAAACCATTAAAACACAAAATACACAGACTTCTATGATCATTCTGTATATATGTTTATATATAGATATACATTTATCTCCATGCATATGTTATCTATCTATCTATCTATCTATCTATCTATCTATCTATCTATACGCACACACACACATATATATATACATACATATATAGAGAGAGATAAATATATAACAACATATACATGGAAATAAGCACTTGTTTATATATAACATAATATAAAAACCATTAAAACACTAAATATACAGATTGCTATGACTTCTATATACTGTATTATTTATAATCTGTCGGACTATAAATTGTTCTAAATAATCATAAATGAGCATGAGGAAGACCAATGTAAAACATTAAAGGATTAGATGTCCTTAAAGAATAAAAAGTAATATGTTGTATAATAAACCTACTTAACTAATTCTGTTTAATTCCCAGTAAGGAAAAAGGACTTTGCAGGAACAGATTTTGTTATGTTAGAATATAACAAAGATTTTATCTGCTAATAGAATAATCTTAAAACCTGTAAAACACAGCAAAAATATGCCACTATCATTTATAATTGGTTGTCAGTGTTTAGTCTAAGGGTACAGTATGTTCACCGGAGTTTGTGAAATGCGTATTTGGGAACGTACTACACACCCAAATACATATTTAACAATATTCCATTGAGTTGTCATTGATTTCAATGTAAAATACGTATCATCTTTTAGATGATACGTATTTTTCAAACTTTTTTGCATTGCGTTTAAAAGGGTCCAAGAAAAAAGGAGTATTTTTTGATCCATTTTCAAAAAATTTTAAAATCCAACAGAAACAATAGGGTATGCTTCTGCAGTCCAGACAACGTATTCAAATATGTACCACAAAATATTTGGATATGTTTTACACAATGTTTTACGTATTGTAAAAACGTATCCAATATGCTGTGTGCACATACCCTAAGGTATTTTCATACAAATTACTGCGCGCACAGTTTTTTGTACATCGTTCTTTCAAGCTCCACTAAAAGCGGCCCCAATCATCTTTACCGGGGGCGCTATTCACAACAAATAATTGACATGCCCACTTACCCCCCGCACATAAAAAAACGTGGTTTTGTACGAGGGGGGGAAAGGGAGGCAATCCATAATTCTCTATGAAACTAGGGGAGAACGGTAATTTCGCCCTATTAAGCCAAATACGCATCAAAAACTCCAAATTTTTCCCCCCGTGTAAAAAGCCCAATCACACTTGTGTTTATAAACTAATAATGATTGTGCTAGTTATATTTACAATAATAATATTAATAATAATTTTTACCTGTTCTGAATTTTCATCATAGATATTTCCAGCTCTTTTTACTTTAACATCCATCCTGTCTGTGTCTTTTAGATGTTGTAGAAACTTCTCTCCAGCGTTTCTCACTTCTGCGAAACTGCACTTAGGAGGCATTTTCTCCTATGACTGAGGATACTGCAAGCTGTAATCCCAAATTTTTTTCGTAGTAAAGGGAAAACCATCACTGAGAAGAACATGACTCATCATTTATATACACACAGCAGGTGGGGCAAAGAAGCTGGAAGGGAACTGGAAAATGCTGAAAGCAGAGAAACGAAACTGAAACTAACAGATTTTCAAACCCGTGATTTACTCAAATATACAGTTGGTTAAGTTTACTAATACATATGTCATTTTTAGTTTCTTCTCATCTCCCTTCTTCATCTATCTTATTTACCCATCTAATATCTGTAAGTAGGTGGATGACATGCTAGACATGCACCTAATGCAGAGCAGACTTATTTTTTTTGTCACAGTAAAATCACAAAATTTATGACCTTTCCATTTTCACTCAGAGCGGAAGCTCAAAAAAACCAATGTTGTGAGCTGTTTGGAAATACATTGAAACCAAAGTTTACATACAAAAATAAAAAGACACCATGCATTTTTTTTTCCACTGTCCCCTGAAATCAAAAAAACCCTTTTACCTTTTTTTCGGAAATTTTAGGAACCAAAATTTTGATATTTTTGCCAAATGCAAGAAAATGAAAAATTTTTTCAGGGATTTTTATTTCTTTTTGCAATGTCAAAAGTTTTTAATTCACTAGATTACATGCCCCTTTAAAAAATTTGGGGGACCCCTATGATGAGTCATGTCTTTTTGGGAAACTTTTGGGTTTATTGGCAACACTGGTTAAACACACCTTGGAAATTTTTTTAATACACTCCAAAAACACACGGCCACATGTATGAAACTTTTTTGCTAAAACCCCTTTTTTTCCCCTTGAAAATATGGGGAAAAAGTGACTTTTAAACCAAAACCGTTTTTATACTTGACCACGCATCTGTGTTAACATCATGGGGGAATCCAAAAAAACAGCAAAGTACAGTAAAATTGTGGGCTTGCAAAATCGATCATCCCTTGGGGGCAATTTCCAGATACCGAAGGTGACTCGTTCATCTTACAAACAAAAAAATATTAATACAAAAAAATGGGGAAAGTCCACCTCAAACCGCTCAGGAAGGGCGGGTTTTTGTCCAGAATGTATGTGCTTGGTCCGACATTGGGATATTTAAACCCAAAACCAAAAGCAAAAGAACTTTTTGAAGAAAACTGGGGGGAAGCGGTAAGATTTTTTATTATCCACAGTGAAACAAGTACTTAACAAAAGGGGGAAAGGCCACCTGCCAGGAAGAAGCCATTACTCCAAAAAAAACATATAAAACTAATTAAAAAGTTTCAAATGCACACAGGAACAAAGACCTACATTTTTGAGACATGTCCGTGCTAACAAAACTAAAATTGTTTTAAAAAGACCTATTATTCCCCGGGGGAAAAAGGGAAAACTTTAAAACCTAAGAACACCATCCAAAGTGAAAAACGGGCGGGAGCATCATGTTGTCGGGTTGTTTTTCTGCAGGGGGAGGGCTAGGCACTTCACAAAATAATGACATATAGAAGAAATAATTTGGGAATACTAAGGGAAAATCTCAAACACACCAGGGAAATTAAAACTTGGTGAAATGGCTTCCCCAAAAGGACAATGACCCGAAAAATACTGCCCAACTGTTCAAAGCGACTTAAGGGTAACCAAAAGTTTTGGGGGGCCATCACAAAGCCCTATCCAATCCTATTTGAAAATTTTTTGGGGAAAGTTTAAAAAGGCAGGTTGCGAGTAAGCATTACACCAATTTTTTTTAAGGAGGAATGGACAAAATTCCTACCAACTATTGTGAGAAAATTTGAGGAAGGATATCCAAAACATTTGACCCAAGTCATATTGTTTAAGTGCAATGCTACCAAATACTAATGAAGTGTATGTAAAAATTTTGACTTTTTTAGAAAGTAATAAAAGTAGGAAAAAATTCTCTCTTTTTTATTTTTCTGGGATTTTTGGGGAAATATATACAACCAAAATGTAGGGAAAAACGCCCCAAATATTTATATATGCCCCATGTAGGTATATATGGCCTCCTGTAGTGTGCAGACCAAAGTAGGTAGATGTTGGTATACAACCCTCTATAGAGATGAGTGCCTCCTGGGGCCGTGTGCTGCCCGGGGCAGACCAACTCCCTTTGCCCCCTCTCTCCCCCATAGCCACGCCACTTCCAGGAGGATACCAAACATTTGTCTAAAACAACAGTTCAGCAAACCCTACCAGGTGCTCTAAAGCAGACGGATGTTAACTGCACCTCTGCTAATGAAGTTGCATCGGCAGAAAAGTCTATAATTTTTTTCTGCAGTATTGGAATTAAAACTCTGCTGATTGGCAAAGGGTTCCTTCTTCGGGGAATCACGTTTTCTGCTTCATCAAACAAATGGTGTTTTTTTTTGCACTTTTTTTTCCCCCGAAATGCACAGCATTAAAAATCTAGGATTTCTGCAAAAAAAGCACCAAAAAACTCCACCCTTTTTACATAGACTTTTCAAAAGACACCACAGAAAAAACGGAGAAAAAAACCATTCTTGAGATTACAAAAGGGTTTTTACATTAAAGTCTTTTGGACCATTTCATAGTTTTTTCACAATTTTAGAAAAAAAAAAAGCAAAAAAAAAACGAGGATAATTTGTGCAGGGGAGAAATAGCCTTAGTGACAAACATCAAAACAAACACCCTTTTCGGGAAGAAAAAAGCGGGGGTAACATCATTATGGTCTTCAAAATTTTTCATAATTTTTTTAGACTCGTCATCCAGGTAAAGGGCAGCCCCTCACCATTCGGGGTAGCATCCTCTTCTAGAAATATCATACATGCTGATTGTTTTCCCCTTTGGGGAAATGGGATCTTGTAGCAAAAAAATGTGACATGTCACAAGGCTAGAAATATCCGTATTGGGTTGGGCATCTGACCAAAACTTTCAAGACTACCTTTGGGCCCCCCAATTCCCCCGACTTTTAACCAATTGTGCTCTGTGGGGCCACCTCGAAATCATGTTCAGTCTATGGCTCCTCCTGCACCCTCCACACGTGAAATTAAAAAACATCATCATGGCTTCAGAACCCATGACAACCTACCGGGCCTATTGATCTTCACAGCTCGTATAACTGCGCTTTTGCTCACATATGGTTAAACCCCCGATATTAACCATGGGGCCCAATATTTTATTCAGCTGTGTATTTACAGTATGTATTTTTCTCCTCTTTTAATTTTTTCCCTTTTCTCTCTTAACAGCCAAATTTCTCCCACAAAATAATGAAGGGCTGTTGAATAATACGGATATATGTTATCTAGTTTGTTCCAGTTCTCTATGTCCTACAGTTTCCAATATATTTACAGAAAACGACTGGACCACTCTGCACTAAATTTGGCACATAGGTGAATCATGCACATTGAATGGTTTTAGACCAGGTTTTTAACCTCTAAAGCCCCCGTTTCTCCACATACACAAAAAGAACAAATTTTTCCAAAACAGACATGGCCAAACACGCACCAACTGTATTTTAAAATTTTTAAGGGGCTAAATCGGGGCTTGGGAAGGTTTTAGACTAGGTTTCAGCTCTATAGGTCCTCAAAGCCAGGGACAGGCACCGCATACCGCAAGTCATACCTTTCTGTAATATTATACTACTGCCACATCACAAGACAAGGATCACATACCTCCTACCTCCCTGTAATACTTACTATTTCCCACATCCCCAGCCAAAACCCAAGGATCAAATACCTCCTACCCCCCTGAAAATACTGAAACTTCTCCCAAAACATCACACCCAAAACCCAAGGATCACATCCCTTCCACCTCCCTGAAATACGTACAAACTGCCAAAATCACACCGGGAGAAAAGGGATCATTTTACCCTCATACCCCCTGTAATATTTGAAACTCCGCCCCCTTACAGCCAAAGACAAGGATCATATACCTCCAAACCTCCCTTAATACTTTTACACTCCCCACATAAAAGCCAAGAACCAAGGATCCCCATACCTCCAAACCTTTCCACTGTAATCCTGTACTATTTCCCAATCACAGCCTAGAGGCGCCACATACCTCATACCTCCCTGTAATACAAAAAAAATTTGCCACATCACAGCCAGAGACAAAATCACATCCCCCTCCTACCTTCCCTTTGTAATACTGACTACGGCCCCCAAATCACAGCCAAAGAGGCCCCACATACCTCCTACCTCCCTGTAATACTGAAAACCCCTGCCAAAATCCCCCAGAACAAGGACCCACATACCCCTACCCCCTTTTAAATTTAACGGGGGTACTCCCTGCCACATCACAGCCAAGAAAAGGGAACACAAACCCCTCCCTCACTAAAATACTGTACTACTGCCACATCACAGCCAGAAAAGGGACCACAACCTCCTCCCCTCCCTGTAAACTGAAAAAAACGGGCCACATCACAGCCAGAGAGGCACCACATCCTCAACCCCCCCTGTAAACTGTACTACTGGCCCAGTCACACCCAAAGGGGACAAAATCACATACCCCCCAAAAAAAAAAAAAAAAAAAAAAAACCCCCTTCCCCGAAATTTAACTTTTCCTCCCGCCACATCACACCCCAGAGACAAGGATCATTATCCCCATACCCCCTTTTAATACTTTTACAAACTCCCACATCACAGCCAAGAAAAGGGAATCACAACCTCCAACCTCCCTTAATATTTGTCCCTTTTTGCCCCCTCACAGCCAGGGGAAAAGGGGAACACATCCCCCTACCTCCCGTAATACTGTACTACTGCCCACACAGCCAGAGAGGCCCCAACTTTAACCTCATACCTCCCTGAAATTTACAAAAATTTTTTACGGGCCACTTTAAAACCAAAGGAAAAAGGGGAATCACATGCCCCTACCTCACGGGAAAACCCGTACTACGGCCACATAACACCAAGCCCCAAGGGGGACCCACTATCTTCATACCTCCCTGAAATACTGAAACTATTTTGCCACATCACAGCCAAAAAAAGGATCACATACCCCCTTCCCCCCCAAATAATATTTGTACTATTTGCCCATCAAAAGCCAGAGAAAAAGGATCCCCATCCTCATACCTTCCTAAAAATACTTTTTACTACTGCCCCATTACAGCCAAACAAGTCACATCCCCCTCCTACCTCACGTTTTCGGGTACTACGCCCATAACAGCCAAAAAAAGGATCACGTATCTAAACCCCTCCCGTAATACGTACTACTGCCACATCACAGCCAGAGACAAGGATCACATGCCTCACATACCTCCTACCTCCCTATAATACTGTACTACTCCCCAACATAAACACCAGAACAAGGATCACATCCCCTCATACCTTCCTAAATACGTACTACTGCCACAAAAACAGCCAGAACAAGGATCACATCCCCCCCCTCCTACCTCACTTTTAATACTGTACAAACTGCCACATAACACCAAGACAAGGATCCCCCAACTCATCCCCACCCTGTAAAAAACTGTACTACTCCACACACAGCCAGAACAAGGATAAATACTCATACCTTTCCTGTAATACAAAAACTATCTGCCACATTACACCATAGAAAAGGGTCAATACCTCCAACCCCCCAAAAATTTACTGTACAAACTCCCAAACATAAACAGCCTAGACAAGGATCCGAAATCTCATCCCTTTCCCCTGTAAAAAATTACACTGCCACATTACGGGCCAGAGCCCAGGATCAAAATACCTCATACCTCCCAAAAAACTTCACTGCCACTTTCACACCCAAGAAAAGGGAAATCAAATCCCTCCAAACCTCCCGGGAAAAATACGTACTACGCCCCCTTTCCACGCCAAAAAAGGGAAATAAACCTTATCTCATACCTCCCTGAAAATTCTTTACTATTTGCCACATTAAAAACCCCAGAACAAGGATCCTTTCCTCAAACCTTTCCTTAAAACTGTACTATTTCCCAAAACATCACACCAAGAAAAGGGAACATAATTTCCTACCTCCCTGTAATATTTGTACTACTGCCACATCACACCAACAAGGATCACGTATCTCATCCTCCTTGTAAACGGGACTATTTGCCCAAAACAAGCCAGAAAAAAGGATCACGTATCTCAAAAACCTTTCCCTGTTTTTCCCTTACTACTCCCCAAAATCACAGCCGGGAACAAGGATCACATAACCCCCCTACCCCCCCCTTTGTACTTTTTAAATTAAAAAAATTTTTTTTTATTTTTGCCACATCACAGCCAAGAGGCCCCACATACCCATACCCCCCTGAAATACTGTCCCTCCCCACTCAAAACCAAACAAGGATCACGTACCCTCATACCCCCCCCTTTTAATACTGTACTATTTGCCACATCCCCAGCCACAAAAAGGGATCACATACCTCCTACCTCCCTGTAAACGGTACTAACGCCACACACAGCCAAAGGCACCAAAATACCTCAAAACCTCCCTGTAATACTTACTACTGCCAAAATCAAAACCCCGAACAAATCAAAAAATTCTCCATACCTCCCTGTAATATTTGGACTACTCCCCTCACAGCCAGAGAAAAAGGGATCCCCGGCCTTCAACCCCCCCTTGTAAAACTGTACTACGCCACATCACACCCAGAGAAAAAGGACCCACAAACCCCCTACCCCCCTTAAAAAATTTGTACTACACCCAAAATTACACCAAAAGAAAAAGGGAATACATCCCCTCCCCCCTCCCTGAAATACGTACAACTGCCCAATCAAAACCCAGAGAGGCACCACCTACCTCATACCCCCTGTAATACTGTACAAATTTCCCCTTCACCCAACACCAGGGGACAAGGATCACAGGGCCTCATCCCTTTCCCCTATAATACTTAAACTACGCCACATCACAGCCAAAAACAAGGACCCACGTATCTCAACCCCCCCTTGTAAACTGTAGTACTGCCAAAATCACACCGGGAAACCCAAGGATCACGTATCTCAAAACCTTTCCCTGTAAACTGTACCCCTGCCACATTAAACAGCCGGAGAAAAAGGATAAACATACCTCATCCCCTCCCTGAAAATACGTACTACGGGGCCACATAAACAAGCCAAGACAATATCAAAAACCCCTACCCCCCTGAAAATTACTGTACAAACTGCCAAAAATTCCGGGGCCAGAGACAAGGATCACGTATCTCATACCTCCCTTTTAAATACTTTTACAAATTCCACATCACAGCCAGAGACAAGGATCACATCCCCACCTACCCCCCCTGTAAACGTACAAATTTTCCCCCACATCAAAAGCCAGAGAGGCACCACATACCTCAAAACCCCCCTTCCCTTTAATACTGACTATTTGCCACATCAACACCCAAAGAGACAAGGATCAAAATACCTCATACCTCCCTGTAATATTTGTACATTTCCCACTTTCCCCGCCAAAACAAAAGACAAAAATCCTTCTACCTCCCTGAAATCGTACTACTTCCACATCACACCAGAGACAAAATCACATACCTCCTACCTCCCAAAAAAATTTTTACACCCAAAACACGCCAGAACAAGGTTTCACTGCCCATACCTTTCCTATAATACTGTACAAACTCCCCCAAAAATCAAAAGCCAAGACAAGGAAACCCCTTAATTTTATACCTCCCTGTAAAAATGACTCCCGCCACATCACAGCCAGAGACAAATCAAAATCCTTCAACCTCCCTTAAAAATTACAAACTGCCACATCACAGCCAAAACCAAATCACATACCTTCCTCCCCTTTCCCCTAAAATACTGTACTTACGGCCAAAATCACACCAAGAAAAAAAACACATACCTCCTACCCCCCCTGTAAAACTGACTACTGCCACATCCCAGCCAAGGGGCACCACAACCTCATACCTCCCGTAAACTGTACAACATCCCTTTTTCACAGCCAAGCCCAAGGATAAACTTTATCTAAAACCCCCCCCTTGTAAAACGTACATTACGCCACTTTCACAGCCAGAAAAACAAAAAATCACACCCTTTCCCTACCTCCCGAAAATACTGAAACAACTGCCACACCCACGCCAGAGAAAAGGATCAAAAACCCTCCTACCCCCCCTAAAAATTTTAAACACGCCACATCAAGAGCCAGGGGAAAAGGGTCACAGGGCCTCTACCTTCCTATAATACTGAAAACTACTGCCACTTCACAGCCAGAGACAAAAAACCCACGAACCCAAAATACCTCCCTGTAATGGGGGAAAAACCTACGCCCCATCACAGCCAAAAAAAGGAAATCAACAATGCCTTCTACCTCCCTGTAATACTGGACTACTGCCACATCACGACCATGAAGACATAGATTCACCTACCGCCTACCTCCATATAATACTGTACTACTGCCACATCACAGCCAGAGACAAGGATCACATGCCTCATACCTGCCTATAATACTGTACTACTGCCACAAACAGCCATAGACAAGTATCACTGTATCTTATACCTCCCTGTAAATACTGAAATACTGCGACACTCACAGCCAAGGACAATGATCACAAACCTCCTACTCCCTGTAAATACTGTACTACTGCCACATCACAGCCAGAGACAAGATCACATACCTCCTACCTCCCTGTAGGATACTGTACTACTGCATAACCAACACACAGGAAAACCAACTGCTACCGCACTTTGAATACTACCTACATCACGCCTAGCCCTAACCGACTGCCTGCCCACGACACAATTCTCTGACTAACTCTCTGTTACCATCTCGCACCTCTTCGGCCGCGCATCGCAAGCGACTCACTCAGTGTGATACCATGTACCTCGACGCCTTGCAGCAAGTCCATCCAGCTTTGCGCGGTCTCTTGTGTAAAACCGAGGGCACTTAATATCCGTTCCCTGTTGCAATAGTTCTTAACTAACATCGCTTGCGTGGTCCAAGGGATCCACTACCCCCTCCGTTACAGTTAGATTCAGCCATGATCCCGCCAAGTGTGCGCCCGTAGCCAATCTAGCGTATCTCACGATCACTTCGCCTCCGCCTTACATCATTAACCAGAATCAACCAGGTCTGACTGTCGAGCTGGCGAGGCGCTGCAATGCCCCACGTTTTGACCCCGATCATACATGCCTTCCGATATTTAGAGAGCGCAGCCGCGTTTCCCGCCCCTTAATCGCCTCGCCCAGCGCCCCCACACATAGCAGCGCCACATATGCCTCGCCCCTACATCGTGTCGCAGCCGGAAAGTGGCCGAACGACTGCGCCTAACACGTAATCCCTGCGTCCGACATTTGGGATCTTCCGGAAAGCCGTTGAGGCGCAGAGATACCCAATAATACGAGAGCCGCAAAGCCCCGTTCATACATGTCTTTCCCTTAAGTTTAATAACAAGTTAAGTGCTTTTTGCTGTCTAGCACCTACAACATATGAGGTCGAAATAATTATTACCATTATTATCACTACTATGAAGTATTTCCGGCTATTAGAACGAGTGAAACCGATCTCATTTTGACATTCTAGTTATGCCCCTGCATCCCAGAAAATGTAGGCATGTTATTGAATTTTTTTTTACTGATAATAAAGTAATTGAAAACATGCTGTACACAATAAAGCCGCTTACTCCATTCTACGCCTAAATAACATTGCATCATCAAAAACAAAAAAAACAACACTGTATTGTACTTATAATTGCTAAGAGGTGTCTCGCTGACAAAGAATAGCTTTCAAATTGTAGGAAGCACAAAAAACAACATTTTCACAAATATATTCTTGTTCCTCTGTTTTGTTCCCTAAGGTGAGATTACAAGAGAATTTATAAGACTTCCCAGGCTATTTCAGTGCACCTCAGTAACCAACCTGTAAACAATTTCGCCCCCTCTATGTTTGTTCAATCAGAATAACAGTGTGATGTCAGCACACAGGCGTTCTGGCATGTCCTGTCTCTCAGCATAAAAAGCTTGATTTATTAAAAAGAGAACAGGAACTGTAATTAAGTGTCGGTTTTTGTGGTTTTTGTGATTCCAATAAGATAGTGCCTGTTAGTAGTATGATAAGCTAAAGCGAGATCTAATTAGCATCTGAAAGCAACAACAGATCAAGACGGTACAAGCATGGACTTATGCAAGATGAGTCAGTCAGAACAGAATGCACAGATTTTCATTCAATGCATGTCCCTGAATACCCTCTGAAGGGAGACAACCCTTTAAGGAGATATTGTTTTTACCTGGTGTTTTCACTAGAAAGGAATGCCCATGGGCTACAGTTTACCTAGTACTGGATTACCCTATGTGTTCATGCTATAACACATGTATTCGAGTGTTGGAACTCAAATTGGCGCGTAACAATGATTTATGCAAATCAAAAATCAAACTACTCAAACTAAAATGAAGTAAAGTGGGGGGGGGGAATTTATTTGTCATCCCCCAAGAGTGCAATTCTCCCTACTTAAAAGATGAGAGCCTGTAATTGACATCATAGGTAAAACTCAACATGATAAGACATGAGGGCTAACATGTAAAGATCGGAATTGCGCCTAAAACCATGCTAGACTCTTCACAACCGTCCGACTCCACGTTGGACGCAGGGATGTGCTTTAGGACGCACTCTCTCCGCCACTTCTTCGTATCCGCCTAACAATGATAGAGAGGCGTGCAATGGAGCATTGGTGAGCTGTTCCGTGGGGCGGGACCGCACCAGATTCAGAAACTACCCGACCATTATTAAGCGTGCCCATACAGCTCCAATCCGAGCAGCAAGACCTAGTTCGAAAGTGTCTAGCCTTAGAGTTGAGCAGGCACAGTAAGCTCAGAACATATTTAGGATGGGAGCAATACAAAACTTTTACAACATACACGTAATAAAGAAAAAGTTTCTAGTAAAATTTAAGAAATGAATAAAGAAAAATATCAAAGATGATATAAAATTCGATTGCAATGTAAAGAAAAAGTTTTGCGAATATTTAAAATGAAAGCAAATCTATATAAGAGATTTCGCGAAAAAAAGAAATAAACATCTAAAAAAGTCTTAAATAAGGGAGAGAATTAAGCAAAGTTATTAACATTGTAATAAGCCAATCTGAGTTGTACTGATGTTAATTTGTTAGGTCCTTTTTTAAAAAAAAAAAAAAAAAAATGAAATGTATTGTTCTTCTTTCACCTTGTTTTTATTCTGTTTATTATCTACACAAGAGCCACACAGCACAGCTCCCCCTGCTGGGATCTGTTGTCCTCCAAGCAGATTATTCTATGTGTCCCAAGGGCTTAAGTTCGGGGTCAGTATTTACGGACGTATTACTCCCAAATACATCGACCAACTCAGCCTAAAAAATAAAGTAACCATTAGCCTAAATTGCTACCCAATCCGGATTATAATATGCTGTGCTTGCTCTTGGCAGTAGATACTAAATAGAATAAAAGTTGAAAGAAGATAAAAATGCATCTAGTAATGTTTTTTTTTTTTTTTTAAAAAGACAAATTAAATATTCAGTACAACATCATCATTGGCTTATTTAATGTAAAATTAGTTTTAATTCTCTCCCTTTTTTAAGACATTTTGCGAGCTGATAGTTTCTTTCTTTTGAACCTTATATATATTTGAGCTTTCATTTTAAAATGAATCAACTTTTTCTATACCATTGAAATTCGATTTTATTTAACTAAATAAATAAATATTTAATTTTTTTAAAATAATATTTATCTCTTTATTCATTCATTATTTTTACGATGACAACTCCTCTTTTTTGGCTATTCACTACTGCTTACTTGATTTGTCCCTGATTTCCAGCCTGTCCTAAAAACTTAATACAATTAAGTGGCGCTTCTTTATGCCTCTTAAGTTCCCGCAAAAAGCGCGCTCACAAACTGGCGAGGCGCAAGGGACATACACCGCATGTATGACGCAGAAACTTCCAGGCGGCCGACAACAATCAGGCGCATCTTCACAAAAAAAACATGAAAAGACGGGCGATCCGACGCATCCGATCTTCATACGATGTTCGCCAAAAAAAATTAGGGAAACAAAATCCCAAGAAACACATTGTCTGAAATATGGAAAGAATTTATTTGCAAAATATGGTGAAATAGATATTTGTCACCCTACAAACAAGCAGATTTTCTGACTCTCCACAACATTAACATCTTCTTTAAAGAGGCTCCTCCTTTCCAACACTCATTACCTATAGAATGCTCCTTTTCAACAACTTATTATCAAGTATAGAAGAGACACCTCCCACAACCTCAACTCACACTCCCAAACGTCCTCTATGGTAGAACCCAAATAGCAGTCAGGGACACTAGAAGACAAAATTGTAGCCCTTCATCCAGCTGAGAAACAATCTGCAATAGGCAAGACCAGCTTGGTGTGAAGAAATCAACTGTGAATAAAATAATTGAAAGATGTAAGAACCGTACAAGACCACTGATTAATCTCCCTCATCTGGGGCTCCACGTAAGATTTCACCCTGTGGGGGACAAAATGATTACAAAAAGTTAAAGCAAAAATCCATCTGACGTTATGCGTATAAGAGCAAATGAATGATCCAGAAAGTATTGTGAGAATGGTCAAATGGTCACTAAAACGAGAAGTGAGAACTATTTGGGTAAAACACAGCTTGTCGTGTTGGAGGAAGAGAATACCCTGAGTTCAACCAAGAGAAACGATCTCATACCAATACGGTGAAACATGGGGGTGGTAAAACATCATGCTTTGGGGATTTTTACTCTGCAAGAGGACCGTAGGACAACCTGATCTGTTACATGAAAAGAAATGAATGGCCTTTGTTATCCTGAGACTTATTTAGTGGCAAACCTCCTTTCCATCTGCTTGAGTCAATGAAGATAAGCATCGTTGTCTTTCAGCAAGAAAGTATCCCAAGAGCACACAACGCCAGGCAATGAAGTGTGGGCTTCATAAGGACATTGTTCAAGTTTTGCTGAGTGCCTAGCAATCTCCAATCTCAACCCCATAGAAAACCTTTGGAGGAGTTTGAAAGACCGTGTTGCCCTCATCGGACATGCCCCTAACATCACTGCTCTAGATGGAACCTCAAAGAAGGCCAACATAACCAACAACAGTATTAATAGAACATTTTGTATTGACCCAATACTTATTTTCCACCTATAATTTTGGGAATATTCTTTCAATCAACAAAGGATTTTCCTGATTGTGTTTTTTCTCATTGTGTCTCTCATAGTTAGTTCACCGTATGAAAGTCAAATTTAACAGCCTCGCTTCAATCTATGTTTTAATTTGGAGAACTGCTCAATTGGTGGCTGACGAAATACTTTTTTCCCCCACTGTATATGAACCTTTCCATTAGGCTTTCTTCGTACTTTTTGTCACTTTTTCGAGGCGTAAAATTGACTCCTCTAAAAAACACCTGCGACACAAAATAACACCACAAAAGTAAAAAAGGTTGTTGTTGTGAATTTTATAGTTTACCACAGCTGACTTCCAGCTAATACCTGGGTGCTGCATTTGTATGCAAAAAAAACCCCAAAAACTCCAGTAATAAATTTTGCTATTTTTTTAAATACTGTTTTTATTGAATTTCAATACAGAATGCAATTACGCAGGGTGTTTTGGCCCATAGACTGGCCCCATAGACTGTCATTACTGTCATTTATACTCTCCCGCGTGTAAAAGTACAGTCGTATTATATAGCCGGAAGGGAGGAGGTCATAATCCATATTCTCATAACAACTGTGGATTACTCGTAATATCGCGCGCAACGCCTCTTATTAAGGCCAAACTGATGACACTTAATGTCTGAGCCATGAAAATTAGCCCGTTTTGAAAGTCATACCCTTAGAACAGTATTAATAAATCTGCCCTACTATGTTCGACACCAGCCTAATGGCAAGCTCACATAGCATTTTTCTTCATCGTTTTTTTAAGCCAACAACTGCGGAATTCAGGTAAGTAAACTACGCTGAATTTCCGAGGCTGATCACAATAAATACATCGTTAACTTATCTCCCCACACGTTACAATACTACGCTGAATCTCCAAGGCAGATTTTCTGTAATGGGCGGCACAGAAATAAAAAAAAGTAAAAATAGTCACGAAATCCAACCCAAAAAAAGCATTAAAAACCGATGTTGTAATGAGTAACCCCTAAATTGACTGTCAAAAAAGAAAGAAAAGATAGTAAACACAGATAACAGAAGTGACCGTGGCGATTTTAAGGATTGTGACGTAGGGGGGCTCCCGTCTGTCCTCCATTGAGCACCATCACTGTGGCCATCGCAGGTGCAGCTTATTACCATAGGAAGCTGGACCTAACACTGCCAATCCAATCTGATTTACATGATTATATCTGCGCAGGCCTTAGTCCCTGATTTTGGCTTGACTGCTGTACTAATTAGATATCACTCTTATACAGTAACAGTCATGTAGCTGCACATTATTAAAACATGATTAAGTCATTGTTCCTATCTAGTAGCCAGTATAATCAAAAGTAAGAATAAATGTAAAAAGAAAGTTAAGAAAAGCTGAAATCATAAAAACAGACATAACTATGCCCCATATAAATGCAAAAAGAAAAAAAGAAAGTTCAGATATTTGGCACTGCTGAGTGCGTAACAACCTGGACAATAATTTTATATTGTATTGAATTTAAAAGGAATCGACCCGTCAACTGTAATATTTTTCTATGAGCAGCCCATCACTCTTTTCACTGGATCCAGTGTGGCTATGGGAATAGTGTGAGTCTAGTGAGCAATATACCCACCACACAAGAACAAAAGAGACACTGGGCCTTATGTATGAAAACGGAATAGCATAAGAACAATGTTTATCTATTACGTGTGGAGCTTACCTTATTTATTTCTTAGATTAGGATGAAAATTAAGTGATCAGAACCCTTAACTACAGTTGTTAGTCTTTCAGACCAGCCCTACTAATGACATCCCTTCCTCCTTCTATCCATTTCAGTCTTCTCTAGGCTAGTTCTCACCATGTTTCCTTGTTTTCCACAGTTTTTTTTACAGTTGTTTAATATTTATTCCCATGTCATCCTTGATGATATCGAATCGACCTTTGGTCTCCACCATTTCCTTCTACCATTAAAGTTACCGATAAGCGCTTCTTGTCTTTTTGAACATATTATTAGATTTATTAAAATTTTCACATGTTATTGGTATCACTTGTATAGAGTAAAAAAAGGATTTTCGCAATGTATCATAGGGAAACAAAAACAGTCGTAGCACTTCCTTTTCTAGTGAATCCACTCTCATCATATGACCAAATTAGAATCGAGTCGCTATGATGATTATTTGAGATAAGTTTAAAAATTTACACCGTCCATTACTGTATGTAAATCACTATGTAAATTCATTAAAAACAGTCCTCACATGATTGGGCTTGATGAACACTTAGCAAAAGACTCGTAATGTAGCGAGTTTATTCAGCTCATTATTCACAACCATAGGGTAGAGCAGTGGAATGATACTTTACAACAGTCTTTCTACCACTGTCATTTGTTACCTCTCCTGTGGACGGGTGATAAATGCCTGATCAGAACCGATTAGAACAGGAGCCCCCTGTTCTTCTTTACTGGGATTCCTCGGTGAGGAATTGTTTTAGTGGAGGTGGTTGAACATGTGTAATGCTGTTCATTTCAGACTTGGCGCTGTAGTCATCAATCCTATAGTGCTAAAGATGAAGGATCAGAACTAACTGATATGTATCAGTCACATATGCTATTCTGAGTAAATGGTTGTCTCACTACAATGATTGTTTTTAGTTAAAGATCTTGCAAAAACAAGTCACTTTGCAATATGGGTCCATTAACATGTCCCTTACCTATTCCTAATTACCCCTCCTTGTATCGCTGCAATCAGCTCCCTCAGGTATCCATATCTACAGACCTGTTTGATATCTTCCTGATTAGGCTCCAGCACTGGGTTTTCAAAAGCTAAAAGACCTGATGTCCCACAAGCTCAACACAGGCAAGAGCCAGTGAGTAGCCATTAAAAGCCAAGTGATCCACAACCCCTGAATTCACTAAATGAAACTGAAAAATACAAGACTGAGGTAAGATGAATCGAATGTATGAGACAACCCCTTTTAGGAGAGTAGAACTCATGATCAGAATATGAAATGTCACTGATCCGCATGGGTGTAACTATTGCTATAGTAGCTATTATGAGGCCCATAGCTTTAGGGGGCCCATTCAGGTTAAATATCATGATAGAACTTGTATGATTTAGTAAATAAACATTTGTGACTTTCTCTATCTAGGACTTACTAGCTGAAGGCTCATTTGATATATGGGGCATTATTAATACTTTTTTGTATCCTTCAGTAGTGGCTGGGGCCATCCCATATTGCTATGGCTCTATGAATGCTCGTAACTCATCCGCCTAATGGAGTGGGATGGGGGGGTAGTAGAAAGCACGGGCTTTGGTGACTTAACGTAGCATGGAACTACTAATATAGTATTATGTAATAAGGCTTTACACAATAGTTAAAAAGTTTGGATAACTCCGTTAACAATACAATACACCTTTACAATGTAGTGAAATGACAGGACGATGGTGAAATGAAACTTTGGAAAAAAAGACCACTACGATACAAAATCAGCTAAGCCTCAAGATATACTTCATATTTTTATCTAGGTATAACTAAATTCATAGAACTCTAGCAAATGGAGAACATGCCCTGTCACTCACACATTCACACCTTACACAGTCCACAAACTGGAAGTGTAGTCCACTCGTACTCTTTATTTAGAAGCCACTAAATAACGACACAGAGTATACACGAAAGAGCCAACACAATGGTTGTAAACTTGGAAAGGTCACAGTCATGGTTAGTCTTTGACAAAAGAAAGGAACTATCTATAGAAAAGCAACCATAAGCAGCTGCTACAGCCCAGAGCTTGGGCAGGACTGAGGGTGTAAAACATTGTAACATCTTGTAGATTAGAAGGTGGGTTTGGTTGTTTTTTTTCAGCAGATTCAATCAGTGACTTTTTAGAATCCGAACTGAAAAACCTAATGTAACCTGTGTGCTGTGTGAGACCTCGAATAGAATAAATCCCAATGCTGTTAAATCTACACAGTAACCAGATTTTTTTACTAGTTTACCTAATCCTAAAAATCGAACTTGCTCAATATATTAGACATTGTGTCTATATTCTGCGGGAACAACGTCGATTCCCGCAGCCCCAATGATATGGACGCCTGTGAATCCGAAAATCCAAGCCGTCATTTTTTGCGTGACAACTGCACAAAAAACGTCGTGCTGGCTGTCAGACCGAACTTGCGATGTGAAAACGCATGTTGATTATTGACTGTTGTTTAACTTTGTTTATGGAACTATGCCTAAGGAGCTCCTGATATAAAAACTATATTTATAGCTTTAAGATATAGCTACCTTATACTGCTGCTTGCTTTCCTTTTCATTAGGTGTTAGGGCTATTGTCTACACGAGCATAAAAAAACGATTTTATTTTCTGAAGTTTTTAAGATCCAAAAAACTGCTGAAATCCGATGTTCAATCAAAACCCCTAGACTTGTAAACTAGAAAAAAACGACCCTGAAGTCCTAAATGTTTGTATAAATACTGTTGCTTTGAAGTTTCCATACAAATCTTTGTATGGGCGGTGTGTAAAAGAAAACGAAGGCCGAGCCGCTGTTCTCGCTGAGCTTATGATTTGGTTTGATATGGTGAGCATCAAAGGACATTCTTACTATATCGAAATTTTTCAGAAATGAGATCCACTATTTCTTTTAGCCAATTTCATAAATCTCTGTAATAGTGACTTGAAAAAAATTCAACCATAGAAAGAATTCCAGCCTTTCTTTCAATTCTTTCAACACAGCGTTTTTTTTACATGGCATTTTATTTGGATAAACAAAGTGCCTTGAAAGCTGTACGTGTTTTCTGATGCAGTTTTTGTGGCCTCTTTTCTTACAAATAATGGCCTTTATTTACTATTGGTGTCTAAGGCTAGTTCAACACGCAATGGACAAAATACTCACTGATATAACCACATCCAAAAAATAGTTTATAAATGCATAAAGTTGTTTTTTTGTCCATGCAATGTCAAAAGCTGCTGAAAAAAACGACCGTTTCTTACGTGCGTTTTTTTGCAGAAATTATAATTGCTATGTTTTTCTGCAAAAAACCTCCGGTGCTTTACATAGACTCCAATAGTAAATTTTCTGCCCTGCTCAGTCGTTTTATGCAACATGTTTCAAAAAAATACCATCAAAAAAAACCGAGCAGAAAAAAGTCCTCTGAGGGAGACAGCGGGAAGTTATTTACCTATAAAAGCTCTATGGGATCTGTTTTCGAGTTTGTTTTAGCAGGCGGTTTTTAGAAAACTAAAAAACGCTGGGTGTAGAATGAATTCACTTTCACGCATTCCCTCTCACTGACATTTCATCCCCCCAGACCATCCTAAATTCTAGTCAGGAAAACAGCTTCCCCCACCCACAGGACCGAAAGCTCAATTTACATGTTAATCATCCACAGCTCTCTTCCCATTGCCTCTGTAGGAAGTCCCCACAGCATGGGTCAACCCATGAAAGGATACCTCATGTTAACCTAATTAGCACAGAACAAATGCTAGGTCCAAGCTCGCAAGCTTCTAAAGACTTTTTGCTCATTTCAGCCCGATCGGGTCGTCTCCGATATTTCCATATCGTGATTTATAGCGACCATCTCATAAACTGTCCATGGCGATTTCATATCTCAAAATATGAACTCTCAGCCCCACGCTACATTCCCATTTTTCCAGTTTTCCAAGGCGCAGGGACTGAGAGATCCACAACTGGTATCCCCGGGAATCCAAAAGAAAGGCGTTCCACATATCCAGACGTTTGGGTAGATCCAC